>JABFDZ020000047.1:18799629-18813005 GCA_019775955.2 Pollimyrus isidori
TCTTGATTAGAAATATATTTCAGCGGCACTTGAGTTCAATTTGTACACAAGCGACAAGACTTTTGTCAGGGACTGTAGATGTGGCTTACAATCTTTAACACTGTGGGTGCAGACTTCAATCTGAGACATTGAGGTAATTTAGCTTTGACCTCGATCACACTCTACACCTTGTTTTTAGTAAACAAGCCCACTCTTTCTCAGTAGTCGTAGTATGCCCAGGGGGGTTAGGCAGCCAATTGGCCTTGGACCCCCAGAAGTGTTTGTCACACTACTTGAAAGTTTTTGGTTCTCCATTGTCATCTGGCTTTCTTTCTTTTCTTTGTCTTCCCTTTTCTTATATTATTCTCTCATAACAATATTGCAATGTATCACATCACACCAGTGTAAAGCACCTTAAATCTTTTGTGAAAGGCACCATATAAAATTAACTGAAATCAAACTGAGTAAATGATTAATCTGTAGGGCTCCATTTCTTATGTGTTCAGAGAATTTTTGAACATAGGTTTTGCATTCCCTGCTTTGCAGCCTTATTGCATTCAAGGACCCATTTCAATCAGTATGCTTGGATTCGCTGTAGGTCACAAGATGCACTATGAAATGAAGTAAGAGCAAAGTAAAGGTCAATCTGAACCCGAACCACATTTTGCCGTTTCCAGGTGCCAACAAAGCTCACCATGGCAATCTCCAGAGTTCTTTTGCCGATTTCCCTCTCCACGTGGTGAAGCTCCAAGCTAAGCTGCTCGCTGGACACGACCCCCACTGACCATTTCACCTGTGCCGCCTGGGGGGCCATCACAGCTCCCTCCTTCTGCAGTAACTTCGGGTTGCTGGCAGTCTGAGGTGGGATGGAATTCAGGTGTTCAGATCCCAAAAAAATATCACAGAAAATTTTACGTAAAATCCATCTGACTTATAAAAAAAGGGACCAGATTAGGTATTCAAGCTAACAGGATATCCCCACGCATATTAAAAAGCAGGCACAAAACAAAATGAGTAACTTTGGAAAAAGTGGATATCGTGACGTATTTGTACAATGAATGTATTTGCATGAATTCAGACCAATATGCATACACACCACCATGCCATGGATCTGGCTCTGCTGGCTAATCTGCTGATTGACCTGCTGGAGCTCCATCTTCAGCTGCTCTCTGTCAGCAGATGGCATGGATAGCCTGCATGGAAGACAGTGTTCGCAGGGACTGTGTCAGGCATAAGAAGAGATTACTGAGCACTCCAACACAGAAGTGGGACAAGAGGACCAGTCTGTGTACCGTTCACTGAAACGTCCCTGAGAGCTGGCGTTTTGGTGAAGAGCGTAAGCCGTCCCCCCCCAGCATCCATGATTCCCGTAGGCATTGTACTCAGCTGAGGCTGGCAAAAAAAAATGGGACGGGCAGTGGGACATTTGATGAACCTTCCTTTATGCTACTACTGTAAGGAATATAATACATTAGCGATGACAGCAAAACAAATAAAACATCTTATAAAGATCCAAACAATTCCCTGACATGGAAAGAAACATACTTCCAGCAGAGATGTGCTTGGTGCCAGAGCCCTGCGCAGAGGCCAGAGTCTGGACTGGACCAGCTGCCTGGTAACCAGTTTTAGAGGTGCGAGAGATGGCACCAAAGCGGGACACAGTGGGCTGTGGACCGAAGGGGATGATGGGGTCGTCATCTTTAACGTCGGCTGCTCGGCGCTGTACGTCTATGAGTGGCTCCCTCAGGCACTTGCTATCTGTGTTCTTCATACAAGACAGATCACCATGTCAGCTTTCATTATATACTCCCTGGTTCTCATGAAACCAACAAATCAAGATAGGCAATTTTCCCACAATAAAAACAGGACCCCATCAAGTCTAGAACTATGTCAAATCATTTTCTACATGGCCAGTATGTCCTATAAAAACTAAAAACTACTTGTTTTAATAACTCGCCCAACAAACTACTACATGATAATCCTGGACCGATAGTAATGAAGACATTCACCATCATTTCCATAGCCCCAGGTGCCATGGCATCTTTGGACTTGACGTCTTTTGAGCTGATGTATGAGCCAAAGGTGTCACATGACCAGGGAGAGTATTGGCCAAGATAGTCGGCCTCTCTTCCCTTCCCAAAGATTTTGGTGGTATCCTCCATATACTGTTTATACACACAAAGGAGAGGAAAAATGCAGAGTATAGGGAGTCATATTACTACATTTAAGGAGAGCTGCAAGATTTTGAGAATGCTACAGAGTATACGCAGATTTAAAGAAGTTTTGTGTGCAATATCTTTTACACTACAGTAACTACTAATAGTGACTTGCATGTAAGGAAAGTAAACTTTCTGCAAAAAATGTATTACTGCAGCTGGACATTATTATTTTATGCGCAGGTTTTGTGAGTGTAGTTGTTCTGACCAAAGCAAAAAATGTTACAAAGAAATGTCATACTGCGCCATTCTATATTACAGATTTCCAAAAAAAGAGTTTTTGCATCAAATTTTTTGTTAACTTTGGCATGTTCATGTACCATCTAGATCAACATTTTTTTATATTTTCGCACTTTTCCTGCATTGTAGCCAAAATAAGATCATTCAGAGTTTTTTCTAATGCCCAGTAATGATTATTAAAGCATTGATTAACATTTTCCTTCTTGAAATCTCTGCAATATAATGGATGGAAGATGGAGTGTAGCAGGTGAGGGTCCAAATATAGGCGAAAGCCTCAACTATGTGGAAGCACTTCATATTTAAAGTGAATGATAATGCAGTCTGTCAGTTTAGCAAAGCAGAGATCATTACAGCACAACTGTAATGTAAATACATCTTAAAATACAAAATTTGGGTTTGATAGACTCACCCAATAAAATGAAGATAGCAATACTGTAGATATGTACCATTTAGCCTCTCAGATTAGCCTGTCTGTCACCACTAACTTATTTTGCTTAATTTACTTTCTACGACTCCCATTTATCAAAATAAACCTCTGCTAAAATGAAAGTTAGCCCTGTTGCTTAGTTGCATCTCATACACAATATGGTACATTACTGTGCATTATTTTCTGTAGATGTATTCATGTTTCTCATCCAGTGCCAATAAAACCTTCAGTTTTTCCCCAATTATGCCACTACTTCAGTACTGAGTGAATAGGGAAAGGGGGCCAATCACCTCCTGGGTTTCAGCTGGGAACGTGTGGGGCAGTGTCGGCGAGGCAGCAAATGGTGGAGGAGAGATGACCTTTCTCTCCTCCAACTGGGCCATGATCTCCTTGCGTCTACGGTGAAGGTAGTCCAGACTATGCTGGGACCGACTGTAAGAATCCTGAAAGCCACAACCGGGCAGAAAAAGAGTGTATGACACCAACGCAAAAAGGAACTTGAGATTTACGAAAATCTCTCATTTGCAGTGTAACACTGACCCTGGAGTAGGTTCTCGCCTGAGAATGTTGAGCACCGGGAGGGCAGTAGCCTTCAGGAGGGAATCGGTCCCGAGAAGATTCTGAGTGATGTTGGGATGCTGCTGCTGGGAGTGGGGCTTGCAGAGATACATCAACAGGAACAGGACTGATTCTTACCAAGTCGTCATGTGCGGGGAAGGGCTGCAGCGGAGGAGGAGGGACCGCATAGGGGGCATGACGACGGCCATCGTAGTGAGGAGGGTACACTTGGTGTGGCACCGCAGGGAACTGGGGGCCCTGTGTGCTGGAGTACTGACGCTCGGCACTGTAGCTCTGGTAAGGGTCCTGGTACGGGGGGAGGCCTGAGTCCGCAGGAGGTGGAGGATTGCGGATATAGCGGGCTTGGACGAACTGTGGTGGCTGGTAACCATATGGATTACCTGGTTAAAAGAGCAACAAGCCCGTTATCAGATATGTTGTAGGAATTAACGGATGTTTTAACACTTGTTTCCTTTGGACTGGAAAATCTTTTGGGCCAATGGGCCAAGATAATGGCAGGAAGGCCACAAGTGCAACAGTTAAGTGGAATAACAGCATGCAGAAAGTTTTCACAGAAAACACATGTCCATCCTCAAAGCAGTTCTGGAGGTAAAAGTGGGTCGTAGCTGGTACTAGCAAGATTCCAAAGTAGCCACTGACTGCATAAATACATTTCTAAATACTTTAATTGCATACTTCTGCTTGCTTATAGGATACATCACATTTAATCTAGAAATTTTTAACAAACACTGTAAAACAATGCATGACCACCCCCATGAGAAGTGAATAATGGTAACTATGCCATACAAGTGGTGTGTCAAGGTCTGGGATATATTAGCAAGCAAGCCAACATTCTGTATTCATAGTCGTTATGTTGACTGTAGAAGAAATGGGCAGGGATAAAGATCTGACTGACTCTGACAAGGGCAAAATAATTATGAACAATTGGGTCAGAGCATGTCCAAAATGGCAAGGCTTGTGAGGAACTCACAAGGTGATGGTCATCCACTGATGAGAGAAGTGAAAAACCACAAACCTCCGAATGAATCAGCTGGCTTGATGTCTAATATATCCTAGATCTCTGAACAAACTGTTTTTACAAGATCTCTCACACACACACACACACACACACACTTCCCTACATTAAAACATGCTAATATAGTCAGCTCTATTCATAAATATAAAGAACCTTTTTGCTTTATTACTGCCAAAAGATTCTGGCAAACTGCAACATTCCATGTGACAGGGAGTGACAGTGATAGACGATACCTGCTGGATACTCATACTGTGATACTGAGACAGGCGGCCTTGGCTCTGGGTAGAACATGTCAAGCTGCTGTGGAGGGTATATCTGGGGCCCCCTGGGGACCAAAGGCATCTGTTTTGTCATGGGGTGGTCACGTATCCTGGCATGGGATATTGTATGAGGAGTCCCGACCATTGCAGATTTGGGGACGGTGTCCAGCCTGCATAATGAGAAAGAGCAGTCTCTTTATGAAGACAGATAGTTTTCAGGGCTTCATCTTATTAGAGATTGTCTTTAAAAGTGCAGTACAGTTCAGAAACAGTTTTGCAAAATGCAATGTTCTGACTGGATGGCATTGAGGCTCAGGAGGTAGTTTTCTTTTCTCAGACCCCCTTGGTCTTGGGTTTGAGTCTCGATTAGTCTGTATGTGCATAATTTGTAAGGTCTCCCTGTGATGTTCAGGCTGCAGTTCCTCCAGCTCCAGTTCTCTCCCACAGTAGGGAGGCGAAAAAAAACCTGATTCCTTACCACGATACTTCAAACCACCACCTCTCTTTTTTAATTTTTATAATCAAGAGCTGAATATCAACTTTTAAATATCGAGTGAAGTTACTGTAATCCAGTTGGTCACCTTTGTGACTTCTAATATATTTGCCCAGCTGCAAATAGTCCAGTTGTGTCAAGGGATTGACATGCATAAGTGTGGTACAGCACTATTGTGTATGAGCAGACATGTGGAGAAGAGTCGTCACGATTACGCCATACAACTCAATTTACCTAATTATTAAAAAGCATTGATTATGATTTCAGGATTACTCAACAATATTGCAGAAGGAACATGGGACGTAGGAGATTAGGGTCCAAATAAAGGGTGAAAACATCGGTCACATGGACAAAATTCACATTAACAGTGAATGAAAAGCTGTCGTCTGTCAGTATTGCAATGCATACTGTTACATATCACTACAGCATGACTGCAATGCAAATTCATATTAGAAGACATTCAGGTTTGATGGACTCACCCAATAATGTAAGGTTAGCCATAGATATGTGCCATTTAGCCTCTGGGAGTAGCCTAGCCTGTCCTTATCATAATTTTGACTTAAATCATTTGACATAAAATAATCAGGCAGAAAATAAATTGTCAAAATAATTGCTGCTAAAGCTAAGGTTACAACTCTGTCACTTAGCCACACTGTCTTACATAAAACTGTACATAATATATATTTTTTGTGAGCATTTGTGTTTGTTTTTCAGTAGGGTTTAACAATACTGGAAAAAGTTCACATTGAAATATTTAAAGCTTCTGCGATATTTAAGTGCTTAAAATTAACTATATAGCCAAACAGAACTTATCTACCACCAAAGTCTGTCAAATAAGTTGGTGATACTGCAAAGCCACAAACCCGTCCCGACAAATCACTTGATTTTGCCCAATATCGTCTCTATGAATAGAGGTTTTCCATGTAGCGGAAGACGAATGTCTTTTTGTGACCAGTTCCCATTTGCTTTTCTTCATTTCGATGATTTAATTTTTCAGAAATGTGAACACAGTATAGGAATCAAGCAGTGTTTTAAACCATTAATTACCATTTGTGTGGCTGCGAATGACTCTTTTCCATATTTTATAGATCAATAGCAGTTTTACAAACCTTACTTTTAGCTTTTCTATCATTTACTATTTACACCCAGCCTTTGAAGTCTTTTTTTACAACCAAAGCACTCAAAATGTACATTTCCCTTGACATGTGTACCTCTGTTAGCAGGTAGAGGGCATTGCATATCTTGACTGAAGTGACTGCCAGTTTTTCCATGAGCCAAAAAAAAATCAAGTAACCAATAACACTCACGCAATGTGGGAAACATGAGAAATAACCCAATAATAAAAGATAGATACTGCACAGAAAATATTATATTTTGTTGAATATAACAAATATGATTTTCCATAACTTTGACCAAAAAATGATCAAATCCCCTGATGTTCTAGGTCTGAAATACACTTGTTAAAAGATATTGCAGAAGTAGCATGAGCAGTGGGGTGCCTGATATAACAGGATGGTGGGCACTGTGACGTTTCTCCTACTTACGAGTCAGGGGGTGATCCTGGAGCACTCAGGCTCACAGAGTCCACCTTTGCAGGCTTTCGGGCGGAATCGTATGCAGAGTCAGTGCCACGGGAAATGAGCTGGTTCAAGGAAGAGCCGGATCCAGCAGCCACAATGCCATTGGTTACCGAGGAGGCCTTGAGGGCAACGCTGTCCATCAGACTGCCATCATCAGGCAGCAGGCCAGGAGAGCAGGGGTGGCCCACTTCGTTCAGCTGCGTCAGGGACTGGCTGAGCTGCCGGCGTGCTGTCAGGCGTTTGTTCATCTTCCGGTATCTATGGATTAAATATATATACATACATCAAGGACAGCCTCAAGATGAAGGGCCTAACGGTTTCCGTAAGTAGTAAGCCACACTCACTTCTCCAGCTCGTCCTGAGAGTGGGCAAACGTACAGCTGGCGCCTCGGGGACAGCCACCTTTCTGCTTCATATCCCGGCACATATATGTTTTATACTTGCTGTGTTGTGGGGGCTGCGGATAGGCAAGAAAGGTTGGACATGCTGATCGGCAGCAGATCCAAAAAGGTCTGGGAAGAACAACTGCCCTGCAGGAGGAGCACTAACCTGCTGCTGCTCAGTGCCCTTCTTGCTGTGGTTCTGGATGAAATCTACCAAGCCATGGACCACAGTCTTCACTGCCACCAGGCCCTTCTCCAGCTGATCCCAAGTGGGTGGGGGAGCATCTGGGAAAAGACAACAGAGAAAAAGAAGAGTAAACAAACCATGCCAGATTCCACTGCTGGTAAACAGCAAGCATCTCAGAAGCGTCTCAGAAAAATGTAACTAAACATTCCATACGGGTTATTAGGTAGAATGTTAAAGTGACAGTTGGTGTTAGCCAGTACAAATGAGATTTTAAATTAAATAAAATGTCCAGCACTAACATTTTTTTTCCTTCTACCACTATACCCACATCAGAAGAGATACAGTAACTTAGGTAACCATTTATCACTGTTGTTTTTAAAAAATGCATTTACCAAGGCTCTAAAGTGTGACCAACCATTGCAACCATTTATTGAATGTGCAAGTTAAAATTTCACGTGAAAGTTTCTTTTTTCCCTTCTTCACTGGCTCAATGAGTCTTTTTTTTTTTTAGGTGGGATGCACAGGAGTACGAAAGCAAATGCACGCTGATGAAAAACAGGCAAAACAATCCCTTTGGTGGCGGTTTTAACATGTTCCCAAAATGAAGGGGCCTATACCCGATTATGCTGAAAAAGACAATGAGAATAAAAAGGAGTTTGCTGGTGGAGTGAGAGCCAAAGAGAGGTTCCGAGTTGGGTTGTCTTGTAAAGGTACTGTAATTTCACATAGATCCTTTTACACTTTAAAATTTCTTTTAGACGACTATTCATGCATTAAGTATTTAATCATTATTATTGCTATTCATATGTTTTGCACATCTGAGCCCATTTACAGCCCACACTTCCCTACTCACCAAGTCTTTTCCATTTGTATAACCTATCGTGTTTCAAGTCACGTACATAAAATTATTTTGGGTATGTTAGTAAATGCATTCGTGCACTCAAATCCCAAGTTTAAGTACTGAAGCACACTGTTGGAGACTTGCACCTATTCTTACTAGTCATAGTGATATAGTAATGGTGTCGATAGACTTGGTCGTTAAAAAACGTACAGTACCTTAAGTGCTGTTCTGTTTTGTTAGGTGTGTTTAGGTGTGATCAGGGAAAAGTTCATTCTTTTATTTCAATTTATTGTAACATTGCATTTGTCATTTATGGCCTTTATTAACTAAGCAGTAAAATATAATTAACCAATGTATTTGAAGTCGTTTTAAGTCCTGTGAGGTAGTTAGTCTAAATTAGGGCCACTCAAATGCAATGTGGATAATTAAGATTATAACGGCCGGGATGGATTAATTAACAATCCAGAATTTCCTCTATTCATTACAATATTAACAATTCACTGATTTTATTTTTAACATGAAACATTCTCATTTAAATGTGCAGGGTGAGAAATGGTGAAATAGGGTTTACTGAGGCAGGTGTATACCAGGTATACTTAAAAATCATTTTTATGGTTGTGCCAAGCAGAGACACTGGTGGGGCTGGTGGATGGGGGGCCTGAGGGATTGAGACACTGGCTCTACATCCTGATGTCTGTCAGCCATCAGCAATGGATGAATGGATTGTCCACCAGCCCAACCCTAGTCCTGAGACAGACACGAGTGATGATGTGAGGGCAGCTACAGAGAGGGAGAGACTGACTGAGCCAGTAAAAAAAGAAATAATACCACTTTCAACCTTAATACAATGCTGCACAAAAAAAGAGTGCAACTAAATGCTGGTGTGAGCAACTAAGACAGTTGGAAGCCCAGTGCTACCACTGGAAACATTAGTCTGGAGCCCTGTATAGTATTCAACTAAATGGATTTTAATTATTCAAATTTATTTTCATAAGAGAATAAACATCCATTTTATATGATATATTGTCATTTGAATATGCATAACATTTAGAAAGATAAATCCCTGCACACTCTAGTACAGTGGCAGTCAAACTGTTTCTGTCATGGCCCCCCTTTTCATCTGCCATCCCTCGCCCCCCATCCCCCAATTGTACCCACCCTACCTGTACAATTTTTTGAAATAGGTAATATATTTATGTCTATGTTTTACTTCAAGTTTGTTTCACTGTCTGAAAGGAAAAAAAAACTTTTTGCTAATGCTTCCACGTGAAAAACATTTTTTATATAACATATAATCCTAAAATTAGCTACATCAAAAGCATTGGGAGAGTTTGCAAACCCTACAATCTGTTTACAAGGTAACAACACTATTACATACATGTAAATCTGTGTGCATTGTCTGAAATTGAAAATCGCCTGCCAGCCAACTAACTAAAGTTGGCAACCCGTTCAAATCTCGAAATAAATCATTTCTGCTTGAATGTGGATTTGGCTGTTCAGTTATTTTGATGCCGGGCTACAGTTAAAATTAAAACTGAAATGCAGAGTGCTTTCTTTTCTGGTGCGAGCAGTGAACAATTTCACTGGAGCAGGGTAAAAATTGAGCAGTGGCTGTGAGCAGGGGAGCATACTGCTCCATATGCGATAAGCGGACATTGTCATCGCTCCATTTCGCTCACATGTTCTGGGTCTGCTACACACTCTCAAACCGGAACTTATGGTGCTGTACTACATGGGAGTGCACAGCCTAGAGTTTGACAATCACTACTCTAGCCGTTAGTTAACAGCCTGTGAAAGCGCGCGCGTGCAAGCACGCGCACACACACACACACACACACACACACAAAGACCTACTTCTCATTTGTTTAATGAACAAACCAAGTATTTATTAAGCCCACCATGAGGGCCAAAGCTTCCTTTCACCTATTGTTAGCGCTTCACAGAATTATCCCAACCTGGACTAGGGTCAATGTTGGCCAAGCGCTCTAGATGAGGTCTCAGTCGGTTGAGGTTTGCAGGGTCTCCCGTCCTCTGCAGGGCGATGGTCAGCTCCTGCACACTCTGCGCAAACGATGCTGGAGTCTGCAGCTAAAGCAAGCATGCAACCAATGTTAAACAGCCTTTCTACAGCTTCGACATGAGTATGTTGCTGTTTATTTCCTATGTGTTTAATTTCACCCTTTATCGTTTAGAAGCACAACATTATTCATGCATTGGAAGTTAACAAAAATCCATATAGTCCACCTGCTGACATTCTACCACTATACCTGAAAATAAATTTTAATTACTAGGTATAGTCTACGTTAACTGGATCTGTTGAATGATCTCAGAACATTTTATGATGAATGCATGTGACTCAAATATTACACTAATCAGTAATTTATGTCTGGGAAGGTGGCTATATAGTATAATGGAAAACAGTCAGATAATACGTACCTTATCAATGATAGACTGCATGTGTGATTTGTGGGACTGATCTCCATAGAGCAAGGAGGACCACTGGTCAGGGGCAATGCGGAGACCCCCCTCCATTGCAATCTGCACAATCTGCGAGTCATGTTCTCGTCTCAGGGCCTCATATGTGCGGAACTCTTCTTTGAGTTGCATCAGTGAAGAGTCCTCGTCTCGCTTTGTCACCTGACATCAGAAGAGATGTTTTCATAGGGGTCTGTTATCAAAGCTTAGTGTTACAACTGATATATTCTGGAAAGAAGAGAAATATACCTTAAAGCAAGAGGCCCGGTATAGAAGCTGCACTACATGTCCGATACTGGTTTTAGATGCCTGGGGGAAACGGGGCTCCAGTCTCTGCACCACAAAGAGCACGAGAACTTTACGGGATAGAGCGGAACCGTCTTCAAGTGCGAGTAAGACCAGCTTCAAAGCCTCTTCCTGCATTGCTGAAAAGGGGAAGCAGAAGCCATATTTTAGTTCTTATACTTTCAGCATTTGGGTTTAACCAGATTCTGTGCTGTCAGAAATGGCATCATGATATTCCCAGCCATCCAGACTCAGCCCACACTGGGGAACTTGTACAAATTCTAGAAATACTGGATGGATCACTTAGAAATGTGAGAGCCAATAAATGAGTTTTTAACCTGAATGTTGAGAGTCCTTGTAGTATATTTAATTGAACTACAATATCACATTCATTTATTGCATATTTTGATAATAATTTGACAATTTGCAGAATCTTTCCCGACCAATTGTACTCCTTGGTGTACATGTTTTAATGTCCATGTTAGAAAACAATCATCTATATTATTATTTATGCTAACATTTCACTTAAAGCACTCATGTAGAATGCATCAGTGTTATAGACACGGCTATTTATAAAACTGTTTATAAAAAGGCATAATACAAAATGCCCCTTTCAAAATTTTGATACCAGTACCTGAAAAAAACTTCTCAAAATGTATACAGTTCCACTTTGGTATCCATATAATGCCTTTACAAACCTTAAAAATGTCGCATCCATCAAAGTTATATAGAAATCATGTGTCAAAACTGCCTTTTTTCCATCACTATGTGGCACTGCTTCAATTTTGAGCCAATTGCTCTCAAAAATAAATCGGTTTTAGATCTTCACTCATACAATTCCTGTGCAGAGTCTGAAAAATCTGTCAAACGGTTTTAAAATTAATTGACTCACATGCCAAAAAGTGTCGGTGTGGTGGCAGTGGCCGGTATTAAAACCATATGTATTCCCTGAAAGCCAGGGAATAGAACAACTGGCCCACTGTCTTACCCGGACCCAGGAACTGGCATCCCCGTGCCCGCACCGCAGCCCACAGGTTAGAGGAAAGCTGCTGAGGGTTCTGATGCTGCAGGATGAGCTCAGTGACAGTGCGCTCCCCCAGGGAGCGGGCAGCCCTCATGGCCCTGACACGACCCTCCTCCTCCACGAGCTGGCAGTGCACCAGGGTGACCAGCTTGCGCTGCATGGGCCGGCTAAGCATGCTCTGCGACACACTGCTCAGAGTCACAACTAGGGACAAACAGGGGAAAGGGGCAGAGGTCAAATGAGATACCTAACAGCTTTTCATACATTAGCAAAAAGTTTCAGACCACCTTAAACACCCTGAAAGTGGTGAAAGAGCTGAAGCAATGGATTCCTTTCAGCAGGTTCCTACATGATAAATAAAGAATTGTTCTTGCATTACAATATAGTGCTTATGTATTACCTCTGGTGCTGCTAAGGGGTTTAAGGTAGAGCGCCAGCTCCTCTACACACTTGCGGGCTTCATGATAGTGCTTTGTCTCTTCTGCACCAATCAAGAAGGTAATGGGCTGTTGCACGGGAACCTGTGAACAAAGGAAATAACTTTGTAAAAGTCTGATTTGCGATTGAGAAATGAGAAATTGGCTCTGTCAATAAAACACACAAAGGCCCTACTTTCCCACCAGTTCATTTACTTGCAATGAGCAACAGGTAAATTATAATCTATCTGATTTGCAAATAACCTAACTAACCAGACACACTACCTTAATCAAGTTTATACATATTCAAGGCTTACTTTAGGGAAGTGTATAGAAAAGTAAATTCTTCACTTTGGTTTTATTTTGGAAACTCAGAGGAACTAATACATGATCTCATGGCTATTTTACTTCCATACTGACTTAGCAGGCACTCAATTCAGAGTATCAACAAATGTAGTAGAAACACTGATATTCACAAATGTTAAACAGTCTCAATTTAAATCATATCAAAACATTCTGAACAGATACTGCAACCACGTCAAGAAGAACCTCTTTTCCTATAACTACTGATATGATATATTGTACTATATGTGACAGGGCGTTCAACCTTTTACAGTCTTTCCTTAAAAAGGTATTCCAAATGAAAAGGAAAAAAAACACAATAACTAAATCACTATTTGAAACAATGTGATTAACAAATTGCAAAGGCTGCGATTTACGATGTGCATATTACAGCGTGTCTGACCCAAGGATTAAAACGGTCATGAGAACAATTTTGCAAATTCATGCTGTCCCTCTTGTGTAACAGTGATTCTCACCAATCAAAAGTGCTGTTCTCCTCACGTGCTAGTCATGCTATCCAAACAGAAGTGGTGTAAGGCCATTGCCTATATACCCACTAGTGATGGGAAGTTCGGATCATTTTACCGACTCGGACCTTTGAGTCTCGTTCAGCAAAATGAACTAATCTTTTTTC
>JABFDZ020000047.1:18816885-18830813 GCA_019775955.2 Pollimyrus isidori
GGGTTTGCCGATCAAGCTATTTTTAGCCAATATCGGCCGATCATGATCGGTGGCCGATCAATCGGAGCATCACTACATTCAACCCACTCAAAGTTAAGTACTTTTTTTTTTGCTTTACAGCCCATTGTACCATATACGACCCAGTAACAGTGACATTTCGTGATTACTGACTAAATTAACCAGATTTTTATTCACAATAAATATGGCCCCCAACACGTTTTGAGGTTGTTGTACAAACTGCAAAGATTCACCTGTCAAGCTGTGAATAGGTAAGCGGCAGAAATTTTGCATCATCAGTTATAATGTTTAGATATTATAGAACAACTCGGTTTTGAAGCTTTTCTGGCAACTGTGATGATCATGTTTCATGTGCACAACATCAGCTTCAGACAAAAACAGAGGGAATACAGGTGGTGCACCAGACCATACAAGCCTCCACTTTCTGGGTGTAGTACACCTTTTTGCAGGTCTGTTCACATGACCTAATTCTTGATGGGTTGGCATGTTTGAAGCATGTGTTTTATTGCCAGCACATGGTGAATCATGAAAAGAAAAATTCAATAAATGCATTTTGAAAATGAGAATGTTGCAAAGATTTAGTTGTTCCTTCTTTTCTGTCCTAATTTCTTAAGTCGGAATAGCATGAACAATCCAGCGGGTTGTATATGGCACATTTCATAATATGGACTGGGCACACACATTTAAAAAAGTCTTTTTTACAAATCTAAAAACAAAACAAAAAAATCTAAAGTGGAAACAATGAATACTGACTTTCCAAGCAAGACAATACTTCTCTGAACAATACTTATTTGCTACACTCATTTCTCTAACAACCTTAGCAGGCTGCCTAAAAATGCCCTGCAGCTGACAAATAACACACAAAACAGATAGTCAAGGTGAAGGTTGAAAGTACTTAGTTTTAAGAACTTCAATAAGGCTAATGAAGAAACAACTCTATTACTGATAGAGATTCAGCACAAGATATTTGTGTGCTGTCCACTGACTGACGCCTGATTAGCAACTTTCAGTTACCAGTCATGTCACTTAATATAAATGGCAAAATGCAGGAGTATTTAAAGGTATACAAAATATCTGAATATGGAAGCAAAGCCATTAGTCATAAAAAGTCCAAAGCAGTCAATTTTAGCAATGTTTCCCAATCCAGTCTTTGGGGACCCCCAGACATTCCATGTTCTGCTCCTTCTAAGATTCCTGTCAGATAATCCCAGATCCTGGTAGGGAGCAAAAATGTGGACTGTCTGGGGTCCCCAAGGACCAGGTTGGGAAACATTGAATTAGATGACAATAAAGTATGATTAACATAACTTACCTGTCCACTGACAAGCTGTAGGAGAGCAGAGTTGACTGGGAGCTGCTCGATGTCAGTGTTGATCGTGGTCTGATCAAATGGACATGCCTTGCGGTGCAGCTTGTTCAGGCACATCTTGCAAACAGTGTGGCCACAGCCCAAGCTAATGGGTTTACGGATAGTATCCTCGAAAGTTTGAGTGCATATGGGGCACAGCAGAAACTCCGTCCACTGTGGTGCTTGTACAGGCATTGTAAGAAAATTAATCTACAGAAATCTTCTTAGCTGTATGCCGTTTGTTTTTTTTAAAAAACAAGAAACAAAAATCCAGATTCCACTGGAATCACAAAAAAAAATTAACAACTTCCCAAACATCAATGATTTTGATATATTCTGACATTGTTGACATTCATCACGTAGTGTGAAATATAAACCTGAAAGAGAAAAGAAATGTTATCGTACATCCATTGCATGGACGCATGTTAAATTCATTAATTGTACTACACTTGTATAATTGAATATATAATTTTAGTATCCAATCTACAATCAGTCAACCCATATTAGCATCCAAACTGTTAAATTCATCTACAGCTTACAAAAAACAAACAAACAAAAAAACTTAGCTTGATAAGTTTTCCTAAACTAAGCTTTCAAAGTTACCAAAACATATGGTGCCTGGATCATGAAGTGGGATTTCTTACTCAGATGGATAATTTGCCAGATTTAAGGTACCCCAGTTTAAATCAACTTTATCTTCATTCACCTACATCTAGGCCATACTAGCAAAACAAGAAATCCTGCTTTGTGATACAGGCCCGTGATTTAGCCACATTTAAGCAAATGGTTTTGAGAAACACCTCGTGTTAAACGTTTTATGAAACACAATAGACTACAGCAATGTGGCTGTCACTATCGTTTAGATTTCAGATGGTAAACAACACACAGAAAAAAATTTTTTTGGTAATATTCAAGAACTGAACATAGTGAAGCCCTTTAGGTTTGGGATGCAAACCCTAAAAGCATTTACTTTGTAAAATAAACAGTACTCAGTCCTTAACTAAATTCGGATATAGCAAGGGACAGGTGCATTTTTAAACTTGCATATTATACCAAGTAGGGTAATTTTTTTTAACTTGCATATTATACCAAGCGGGGTAATTTTAAAAAGCAATCCTGGATACATCGTGACCGACCCCGAGGTCAGCTACGCCCAATTCACCAGGATACAAACAAATTCAACGACGGTTATGAAGTAATGAATGCAATTTTCAGGACATCAGACATACATCGACATGAGTCCTAAATGACCAATATAGATTAGTTATTTTGGTGCCAAACTATCGATGCGTAAAATTAGGAAACCAAACATAGAAATCGACATCTACATAATTATAAATACATACAAGAATTGAAATACCTTATATTCACACAGTTTTTTAAATTACGTAACAAATAGTTTTGCTAATAGCAACACAACATGTAGATTAAATTATACTACTTGTTATATAACATTAGCAATATCCCCTGACGTGTTTAATTACAATAGCCAAATAGAGTTTAGTGCAGATTTAGTTGCCTAAGCAAAGCCTAAGGCCTAATCACACAAACTGAAAATAACGTACTCGCTACTCAGCTTATCAATGGACCTTTAGTTAGTTTGAATTTTTTATAAGGTATATTTTTAAATCATATCGTAAATGGGTTAAATATTGCAGTTTCCCTGATATAATCTCTTGTTCTGCATAAGTTAGCTAGCTAAGTAGGCCAGATGGTATCGATCACACACATTAAAATAAATTTAGGAAATTTTTTAGAACACTTATCATATGACGAAAATATATAATTTAAAAACATGGCTTTTATTTTCCTTTAACTATTAGCAATGGCATAAACTTTAATCTAGATCAGGCTAAATCGTGCCCCAGAAGGCAAGAAATTAAACCAAGCCAGCGAAATGATATATGCTGATTTTTCGGCGAAATAGCTGTAAGTACCAACATACGTGTAAACTACGTTTTAAAAATAAATGGAAAAGTATCAAGCAGGTTGTACTTATTTATGTATAAAGTTATCTAATCGCGTCGAGAATTACATAGCTCAACAGCCGCTGTATCCTTGTAGCTAACCAACAACGCTATTGATGGAAAACAGAAAAAATAGATCTCAACTTTCCAAAGAAACAAATTACTAACTATTGCTAAATATAAAATATCTACGTAAAATTAATTCTCGAAGATTTCTGCTAACTAACGAATGGTAAATAAGCGTAAGAAACGAAGCTAATTCCCCTATTGTTCCCAGTTAGCCGCATTGGGGCCATAAGGGATTGGACTAAGTAGTCGGTTAAAGAAAATAGTTTTCTTTTTTATCTTACAGGCCATAAACCTAACGTTAGAATACTAATATTATTTATGGCAAAAATGTCAAAACGTCAACTGGTACTTACAGTCTCTGATTGAACTTAACCAATCTTCAGCTGTTTTGGGGAGACAGTGTTTCTCATCGCGGTCGCCATGTCGACCGTGTATCGCTGACGCCAGTGTTCGCCAGTGACACACATAAATCAAAGGAGGAAATGCAACACTGTGCATTATTTTTTCTCGATTTCTTTGGCACATATTTCAAATGACAATTAACATTTGCAAACGGCGAGTATAATCCCAACACCATTTGATGTCACTTGTACACTGCAGAACATCATTTCTTCGTGTTTCACACAAATTTCCCCATGTTTTATTACAAGTATCCAAATAGTCTCGTACAATTGCCATCAAATGGCATAATATATGCCCCCAATTCCGCGAAATAAGTATGGTTTTGGGACCGGCCAGCTGCCTCCAAAGATGCTTTGCTTGTTACAAGGAAATCTAAAAAATTAGACTGATCTTTTTGAAACGTTGCAGAAGCATTGCAGGTTGCCGGAATTGAACCGATTAAATTTTAGGCATATTGTTCCAAAATTGAACCAGCGCAGCACAGCAACAATTTCAATTCCACATAATGATAAGAACCAGCCCTCACTATGCCAGAGCTAATGGTGAGGTAAAGACAGCTGCGCTTATCCTAATACTTTTGACAGAGCTTGATCTGATATATAAAGAGCTTCAGTTCGAACTCTGATTGACATGCCTACTGCCTTTTTTGGGCCTCCATTTGGAGATGTGCAGGCTACACTTCAAACGCGGTCCATCTTTTGATGTGTTGTACTAGGGCAGCTTTAGGAAGGTCCCTATATCACACGGTTCGTGGTCATAGTGCTGTCATTCAGTCAGTTGGGTGGTGTTGGCCCTGTCGGGTCACTCCAGAAAGGCATAGCATTCAGTTCATGGAGGTCTCCTCAGGTTTATTGTGCACTTTTGGTGGTTGGTTCTCAGGAGCTGTTTGATCTCCCTACCAATTAAGCTCCTCTACTCCCACCCCCAGTGTGGTGTGGGTACCAGACATGCCGATAACACAATATGATGCTGAGTCAAAATGGCTAAACTGTACGTATGCCACTCACTGACAACACACACTGCCCACTATGCTGGCCACCCTCACTACCCACATGATACATGGTGGGTACACACACACCAATTAGCATTTAACACTACTCATATTAATGTACGGCACAAATGCAACACAGTACTTGCTGATTATACACAGCTATTTACATTCGACATCAGTCCAGCATGCTGTTGTGCTGATTGTCCAGATTTCCCCACAATGTGATAAATACCTGTACATTTTTACCTTCTGGGGACATTTTTTCAGTCTCCCTAAGACTCAATTTTAGAAATGCAATCAAAAAAAAAGTTATATTTTGTTTGGATGTTTATGATTAAGGGTAGAATAGGAGTTAATTAATTAATTAATTAATTACATTTATATAGCGCTGTCATTGTTAGGGTTAAGGTCTTTCCCCATAGAAATGAATAGATGGCCCCCACATTGATATAAAAACAAATATGCATGTGTGAATGACTGACTGACTATAGGTGTATGTACAAATATGGTTTCTGCTTATTGGAGAAAAATGTGACAGTATTTAACGTTTGTTCATTCATCCATTAAATGATTTTTAACCATGTTTTTGTGCATTCAACCTTGTGATGTGATATATTTTATTTCATATAAAAAGTGCAAAAAAATGTATGTCCTTAATTTTGTGCATTACATCTGGACAAATAAAATTACAAGATGTCTCTGCACATTTCTAGCAAAAATGCTGAATCAATGACAAATTATTTCATCATAACCTGCAATGGATGGTGCTTGACATTTTGCCCTTTTAAAAAATATATTCATATATTTAAAAAAAAAAACTATGTGATTATAAGGAACACCTAAATTGAGAGATTACACCAGAATATGAACATGAATAGTTGAATTACAAATGACTGACATGGTTGATTTAAAGTGAGAAATGTTTCAGAAAATATAAAATAACTTAGGCTTTGGTGTTAAGATGGGAAAAAGTATTTTCTATAAAGTGCAAACAGTACTATGTCACATCAACAAAAGTTTTAAATGTATGATACATTTCCATAATGTTTGTCAAACATAAATGATACCAATTCTATAAAACCAACCTTATAATCCCATTAAGACGCCCATTTCAGAGGAATATGTAGGAATGCTTTATTGGAAAGCATAGCAGAGACTGTTCTATAACTGAGAAGACATTTGGGGCCACCTTATTCAAGGCACTGGAAATCAAGCCGAGATTCTGTTCAGAACTTGCCTGTGTGTTCCTTCACAATGTGTGCCTCACCCATGGAGATGTCATAGAAGAGGCAGAATTTCAGCTTGGAGAACCTGCTTCACGTAACCTACAGTACATCCAGGAGAGGAGCAGGGCCCACATAAGGGACAGGTCACGTGCCTGCATACTGGCACCCCAGTGCCTTCAGGCCCTGTTAATGCATCATAAATATACCAAAGGTGAATTTGTTGTACATGTTAATTAATATTTAGCTTACATTAACACCAGCCACCGCAACCATGGTTTATCCTTAAAATATGTTCATCTTGTTGAAACAACTTACTTTTATAGTCATAAATCAATAACTAATTACTGCATTCTGTGATTCTTGTTTGTAATGGATCCACATGTTTTTTTGCTACTCAAGAATGACATTTCTACACACCATTCTGTTCTACACCCACAAATCCCCCTTAAAGCAAACTCTTTCACTTTCCATGCCAAAATTTCAGTTCAAAGAACACTGCACAGAGACAGATGAGAAGCAACTTGTTTAATGTCATGGAACTTTTAAATTTATAACCATACATACGTTTAAGAAATAAAATTAAACACAAACACCTAGAGTTGATAATCATACATTAAAATATTCAAAACAAGAAAAAGTAAGACTTGTTCCTTTCCACTTCTTCCTCTTCTCCTGCCTTTCTCTGTAGTACTTTTGGTACGGTACTCTACAACCTCAATTTTGCTTATTTGTTGGTTTGGACATTTTGGAACCCACAGACAGTTTGAGTAGTAGATGACCCTGGAGCAGAGTTACTCTGCACCCCATTAGCCTCCCCTGGAACATCTGCTGAGGAGTCAGCTGTTGTGGCATTGATGTTCAGAGGCTGGATGGAACACAGCCTAGAGAATCTTCTCAAAGAAAAGCCAGTTTGTCCCTGATTCAGTGTGAGGTAATATCAGATCCTGTGTAAAAGAAATGTGATCCTGTGGCCCATTCATCAGATTAGGTGATAAGAATTGGTACTCCCTATATTTTTTCTTCAAGTTTTCCAGTCTCTTATTGGGTTAAATTATTGTTGTTCTCCAATCCCATCTTTTTCATTGACATACAGCTGATAAAGCAAAACTGGGGATCTATTATGTGTTGGGATAAAATGCAAAGTCATGTCAGTGCAGAACATCCACAGCAGCAGTATTATATGCTACACATACACAGTCCAAGTATTCACGTCTTTATGAGGACTTTCCATTTATTTCTATGGGCATCATAACTACAGCAACTAATCCTTACCCAGCCCTAACCATAACCAAATAAAAACACAAGAATTTTGCCTATTT
This sequence comes from Pollimyrus isidori, assembly GCA_019775955.2. Lineage (NCBI taxonomy): Eukaryota > Metazoa > Chordata > Actinopteri > Osteoglossiformes > Mormyridae > Pollimyrus > Pollimyrus isidori. The sequence continues at coordinate 18,824,226 of JABFDZ020000047.1, forward strand.
TAGTTTTTTGATTGCATTCACAGATTTTTGTGAAACTGAGTTTTCCCTTTTGAGGACCAAAACAAATGTCCCCACAAGGTAAGAGGTACAGGAAAAACCCTGGATATAGTGCCAACCCATCGCAGGACACACACACCAAAGCTAGGGGCAATTTGGCAATTCCAGTTCACCTTGGAATGTTATCATCTTGATGGAATCTGGATACCCCAGAAGAAACCTTAAGACAAAGATAATCATATTTTAATATGACTTCATGTCAAAGTGAAGATATTCAATGAAGCGCGACTAATCGGCGGGAGCAACTATGATTCTTATGGTAGCCAAATGCCTCGTTATCTTATTAGTGGCACGCATGTATGGATGAACAGGATTCCCACTGTCCTTACCTACCATCTAGGGAAGCCATAGCAATGGGAATACTGCTTCTTCAGATCTGCCACCTCTGCAGAGGTCTCGTTCCGCAACTCACACAGGATATCACTACTTTCCCACTCTTGTAGACAAAGTTATCCAGTGTGGAGAAGGTCTCAGACATGCCCTTGTGCAGATTGTCTGTGAAAGACTCCCTGAGTACAGTCTCCATCCAGTTGACACAACATGCACAGTTTGGAAAAGTTCCTTCTATCATTCCTGGGTACTTAAGGTGTTTTCGGGTCTCATATCATACACCCCTGCCAGGGTGATCCAGCCTGGGTTGATAAAGCCCCGACTTGCAACTCAGCAGCATTAAGCTACGGCTCACCCCTCTTGATTCACAGCAACCCGGAAGCTCTATTAGGCGGCCTCTGTTGCAGTCCTGATGTCATTCTAAGCGGCCCACTTATGCCCAGCAAGATGTAGACTCTGTAGAGAGAGTAGCCAGCAAAGCCTCTGCAGCCTACTACTACTGGATGGCGCTATGCCCCCCACTCCTGTCTCCAGCATTCCTTTAGAAGCCCCTGCTACTTGGCCAATGTTCTCTTAAAAGTCTCCTCCATACGATCTTAATTCTAAATACTGTGAAACCTGACATTCAGACATTTACTAGCACACTGCAAAGACAAATCTACAAACAGAGTCAAAATGCATAGTAGCACCAAAGAGATACGACATATTTCTTAATTTAAAGAGTTAACATTAGGATAACCAGATAATCCATGTCAAGGAGGACACTTTGAACTACTTTTACAAACTAATTTCAAACTTTAAGGCTCCTGTGCTCGGCTAATTAGTTCAGCACTTCTCCTGCTTTGACTTGTTTGTGTCCTTGATTGAAAGACTCATCCAGCTGTTTCACATTAGCATTAGTGACACATGCACGATTATAGGAGACTGACCAATTAAAACACAGTAAGAACTCAGTACTCAAGTGAAATCCAGGTCCTTTTAATTGAAATGGTAGTTTACAAATCCTGTCCTAGATCAGAGTGTCCCTGACATGGATTATTTGGTCACCCTAGTTAACAAATTATCCAAACAAATCTGTCATCGTACCACCGTGAGTTTTACAGTTTGCTGTGACGGACCTTAATAAATAATTTTACTCACAAATTGGATGTTGAGCAGACTGATTAAATGAGAAAAAACTGATATTTACTGCGATGAAATTTGGATTTCTTCCTTTTCAAACAGATGCGGTTTCAGTAAAATGCTGCAGTAACTACACTACTAACTACTACATTTAACTACAAAACTTGTTTAAGGATGTATACACATTGCGCACGCCCAAAACCGTTAACACTATCCAACGCAAAAACAACAGCTACGCAGCACGAAGGCATGTGCTCTTCTTTACGAGCCTATCAAACATGGCCATTCACTTCCGCATCCTACCCCAATAACGACGAGTTAATGCCTTTGCGCTCAGCCAATTAGGACTTCTCTTATTTTTACGTCGCCGTATTTTCCACTAATCGTGTTGCGTCTCTTTGAGCGGCTCTCCGCATTTGGAAACAGTGATGAAGTCGCGTTGACCTAGTATCCACGAGACAGGTATGGTAGTGAATTTCTTCATGAAAGCGCGACATTTTACCTATGATCAACCTTTATTATATGTGGCTAATTTATATTTTAAGTGTTTTCCTTCGCTTGCATTTGGCATTTTCTGATAACATACTTCCCCTATCCTTAGAGAATGATCAAATCGTCGACGTGCATAAGCAGCCTACCTACGAAGATAATAATTAAACACAGTATAATAACTTAGGTTGCAATTTTATTATTGCAGATCTGAAGGTTTAAACTGTTCTGTTTTCTATTTCATTACATAAAATTGATTTATTGATCGTTTTCGATGAAAGTGATTTGTTTATTGTCAGCTAGCTTCTTTCTCTTTTGATTAAGTTATCTAGGAAACCGGATCGCACAATATGGTGATTTGCAAAGTGCTTTATCACTATACGTACAAAGAATTATTTTTATTTAAAAATGGATGTCTGTTATGCACCATATAATAGGTGAACTTGTCTTTTTAACTATACAGCGTTTTATTTCTCAGCTTGTTGTTTTTATTGGATTGCAGAAGTGACTTCTGAGAATGCCCCAGGTGAATAAGGCTAAGAGTGCTGCTTGCAGTTCAGGTCAGCAATCTGGTATGGATTGGGGTGACCTCCAGCAGCCAGGAGAACAAGGGGCATCAGAATCAAACAGTAGGGAAAACGTTGGAGATATCAAAATCGTCAAATCGCCAAGTGATCCCAAACAGTACAGGTAAATTCTAGCAAAGTGTTGGTAGGAGATCGTCAGTAGTTTGACATGAAATGACTGCTTTGACACTGCAGGTGCAACATAAGTTTTCTTTAATGCATCAGTGCACTGGAGTAGAAACTGTGTAATGGAAATAAACCCTGTTTTCACCTAGGGGAGATCATAAAGCCTGGAAAGATAATTCTGTTATAAAACAGATTTGTGGAGTTTTTGAGACAGGCCTGATAATTCATTAATCAACTCTGTATCAGGTACATCGAGTTGAGCAATGGACTAAGAGCACTACTCATCTCAGACTTCAGTGGGACTGATGGAAATGCAAATGCTGAAGATAATGACTCAGAAGAGGGTGAAAGTGAGGGAGCAGAGGAGGAAGAGGAGGAAGAAGGAGACTCTGGGGAGGGAACTGAAGAAGAGTCAGAAGAGGAGGAGGAAGAGCAGGACAGTGACTTCGAAGAACTTGATGAGAACAGTGAAGGTAGAAGCAAAAAAGTGTCCTCTGAAAAACAGGTTGGTTATGTGAAAACATTTATTAATAGTATATTGCTGTGGTAATCAGTGAACATATATCATATGAGCTTGTGCATAGATTGCATATTTTTGTCTTCCTGTGCATAGCTCCATCACACGTCCCCTTGTATGTTGTTGTCAATGAGCTTGGTGAATTTTGTAATTGATTGATATTTGATTTTTTGTCTGTTAAAAACAAATCTAACCTCTAAAACCAGACGTGCACAGTGCCTTGCCTTCAAGTAGCGTTTTCATACTCCAGTCTGCAGCTGCCCTGTGCATTGGAGTGGGAAGCTTTAGTGACCCAGATGACTTACCTGGTCTGGCACATTTCCTTGAACATAGTAAGCCTCCCCTTCTTGTGTCATTTGTATTCCTTTAATTGATGTCTTTGTATAGCATCTGTGGATTTTTTTTTATGATCACTTAAACTTCTTAAAGTGTTATATTTATAAAGTGATGACTTCTCTACTGCTTTCTCTTAGTGGTCTTTATGGGTAGTGAGAAGTACCCAGCAGAAAATGGATTTGATGCGTTCCTGAAGAAACATGGCGGTAGTGACAATGCATCTACGGATTGCGAGAAGACGATATTCCAGTTTGACGTGCAAAGGAAACACTTCAGGGAAGCTCTGGATAGGTGGGTGCTCTATGAAACAGCACATATCTATAATACTATCATTCTAATAATCATACATGTACATGTTACGTCCTGGGTTGTCTAGGAAGAAACGGGCATAACGTATAAAGCACAAGAAGGGATACAAAAGAAAATGAAACACAAGGAAAAAGTCGGACATAAGGTAGCACCAAAGAAAGGAAAATAAAACCTTTCATACCTAATGTTTAATTCTTTTAATCAACTAACTTCAGTAAAATAAAATAAAACCACATTGGCTGTCTACACTACCTATTCAAAATATAAAACACAGAGAAAGTACCACATCTAGCCTGGTGTAGCTAGAAAACCCAACTTCTTTCACTGTATGAGGGTGGATCTGCGGATGGGCAAATTTTTATGTCTGGCAGTGGGTATGGATAACAAAGAAGGACTTTCTGAAACAAATGCTAAGATCAGGCAGGTCAAACCTAAATACATGTGCACACAAATAAGCACAAAGCAGCACGGATAAGCACCCGAGGGGGTACTTTGAGGCATCCTCTGTGTAGTAGGTTTGGGATTATTCCATTGAGTACTTGGATAAGAGATACTTTTGTTTTATTAAAGAGCAATATTAACTATTCAAAGTAGAAAAAATACACACGTCTCTTAAAATGAACAACTCATGGGTTTCCTTATTAGGAACATTTTTAATGATTGAACTCCATACACCAACTGACAAAAAACTAAACGCTTATTGCATTTATGTACATATGTATATTTTTAAAGAAAACACTCTCTTAAACACATTATTTTCACTGCTGTTGTATCATCAGTTTTTTTGTTGAGGAAAAATAGGGGCTGTTTGGCTGAATCTTGGTATACTTTTTATTTACACATATGTCCATAAATACGTTTCTATCACAGGTTTTTGTGTAGCCGCAAATGTGAAACGCTCGTGCTTGCCTTGTATTGGTTCCGCTCTGTGGAATGGATGCATAGACTGGGTGCTTTCTGTTGATGTTGAATCATTGACGTTGTGCTATTGTGGTAAGCTAATTCTTTTTTTCTTTTTTTTTTTTTACAATGGACAGTATTTTCGCTTTTCTTCTCTTTGAAATGGTCCCAAACTTTAGACATTTTTCATCTTTTTCTCTCAATTTTCTCGCTATTTTCCCTGCCTTCCACCAATGCGCCAACGAAGCAAGCCTGCTACACGTACCGCAGTGGAAGCACAGTGTGTGACAGTAGTTATCATACAGGTGAAACACACTGCTCACTCAGCGGTACGTAGTCAAGCGGATTACACAAAGCTTCGAAGCAAAGCATTTGCATGAAGGGTTTTTTGTAATCTATTTATTGGAATTGCTCGATAAATTGTTACAGCCCTAAGGCAGGGGAATTTTTTTAAACAATACGGTAGATTTACGGGAAAATACTAATATGGGAACACTGTGGAAAAGAAGGGTAAAATATGGTAGTTTCCCAGGCAAAACGGGAGACTTGACAGCTATGTCATTATCCCAGTTTTTAAGCTGGGATATGTATGTGTAAATTAAGTGAACAACATTATAGTTAGAGGTGGCTAGTGGGGGTTTGCTCCTGGTTGTGTGAACATTTTAAAGTACCTGTAACATATATATTGAGAATTGCTTTGTTTAACATTTGCTTAAATCCAGGTAGTATGGCTTCAAGCTTACAGTGGTTAAAATCATCAGCAATAAAACAAGACTTTTTTGATGCTGTCAAATTCTTAATGGAATAATTTCGATTTACCATAAGATTTCTTGCGTGAGTCTGAAAGCGTTTTACCCAAACCTGTGAGAGTTTGCAACCCTGAGCCAACATTTTTTGTTTCCCCTGAATTGATTTACCGGTATATAAAAAAATAACCATATACAGTTCTTAAAAAGCGGAAATGTAGACCAACATGACCACCAATAAACTATGTCTATTTGACATTTTATAAAATGCATACTACGATTGAAAATTTTTCAGCTTTATAGTTCCAGGACTGAACAGCCACTGTGTTATGAACATTGCAGCTTTTTGAGTGTTAGATTCACTGCTGTTAGTAACACTAATACCACATTAACGCAAGCAAATGGGCTCCATGCACCAAAGTAGTTCTTGCTTGCTCATTGGCATGGGGAAAAGGGGGCTCTAGTGTTATTAGAGGGGTAATCAGCGTTACCTGCAAGATCGCTACTGTTGTTGTTGTTTTTGCTGCATTTGTTCATTATTACTTTAACTTAGCACACAGCATCTTTAAATTTCTTGCATTACAATAGAGACCAGTTATTATTTTTGATGGTATCATGTAGGGCTGCCCCCGACTAAAGATATTCCTAGTCGACTAACACTCCTGCATTTTAGCGGTTAGTCGAATAATCGTTCATTTACGATATTAATATAATAACTTGCGTATATACAAGGAAAGGTACAGTCCAAGTTGAAGTTTAACTCTTCCATATGACAGAAAATGCTAAAGCATGATATTAGCGCATTCAAAATGAAAATTAAGTGCTTAAAACAGAATAGTAAAGCGTTTAAAGTATACAGCACTTACAGACACAAATCAGTGGCCGGAATGTTATAGGCTAATTATAACATAAAAACAGCAATCAGACTTGTCAATCATATCAAGTGCAATTTTCTCTGTGATTTCTCGCTTTCTTTTCTCACTTGGGAAAAGCGCACGATGCATCATCGCTGATATATTGTGGATGAGCCTAGAGACAAATGCATGTCAAAAACCATGAATATGATTTAACTTAACAGCGCAAATGTATT
>JABFDZ020000047.1:18851773-18862007 GCA_019775955.2 Pollimyrus isidori
GGGTGAATGCGAGGCATAAATTGTAAAGCGCTTTGTAGAAAAGCGCTATATAAATGCAGTCCATTTACCATTTACAAAGAAGTGAGATATACAGACTACTGAGATGTCATGCAGGTTGAAATTCCTATGATTCACATTGACCTGTTTTTGTTGTAATACTGTTACAGACACTGAACATGCAGGAATCAGGTGATAAACACTTAATGGTTTGTCATTATAACAATAGTGTAGTAGTGCACTTGTAACTGAGCATTCATTGCCTCAGCTTAGCCACACTTATGCCTAGTCGAATCCCCAACACCATGCATGTATGTATTGTACATTGCTATGGACAAAAGCATCTGCTAAATGTCAATGTAAATGTGGTGCTGTATCATGATTCTTACTCTCTGAAATGTGCATTGTGGATAAAATAACGCTATGTCACCCACCGTTAATTTAGAACAAAAGATTGCTGTTAAACTACCTGCTCATAAAATCACCCATATTTAGACTGACTGGCTCATGACAGAACTCGGCCTTTCCCAGTCACTAGCCAATTAATCGGTACATCCCTTAAAATAACAAACATTTTAGGCATATTATCATATAATAAAGTATGTTAGGATGCTAATGTATACTTACATGTTTAGATGCTGCTTATGCATGCTCTATGAATGCATTATTAAGGTGCAGATGTTGCAAAGCATTACCAGATTGTGTAACACCTAAACATGGCCTATGCCTTGTTTTAGATGCACATGGAGGAACCTTGCTTTGACTTTTTGAGAACCAAGGAGACATTAGGGTAAGTCGGGCATTCCGCCTGCTGGATTTTTCCATTTGAATAATAATGAATTGTTTCTTCTTTTGAAGTAAATTTGTTTGGAACATTATGCCCTAATCATGGTTTTTGTCTGCTCTCAGGTATCATGTATACCCCACCTATAGAAATACCTCTGGTATTTTGGGTTGTTCTGTCACGGTGGAGACCCAGGCCACAAAGTTCAAGTGAGAACTTATTAATTGTCAGTTACAGGATATGTGCCCTTGTATAACTGTGTAACTGTAATATACACAGCAACATAATACACACTCCTGAGATGGCGTGAATCACTCACTGCTGACCTGATTACAGTTGAACAGGAGCTTTGCAACTACATTTATTAAATGATCACTAATGTTGAGGAAACTGCGAGGTTAATGGTGTGTACTGTTGTGCTTGATTTTTTTTAAACCACATCCATGTTTATGATAGTGCTGCCTTGCAGTAGCTTGTTACTTTTCACCTTTTAGCACAGAACTTGTGGAGATGAAAATTGAAGACTTCCTGGCAAACTTTGGAGAAAAGATGGCGAGTTTGACCGACGAAGCTTTCAAAACTCAGGTGACGGCTCTGATTAAGCTCAAGGAGTGTGAGGACACGCATCTTGGAGAGGAGGTGGACAGAAATTGGTTTGAGGTGCTCACCCAGCAATACGTATTTGACAGGCTCAACAAAGAGGTGAGATTGAAACTCAGATGTTGAATACATTTCACATGTGTGTATTAATGGACATTAAAGTAATTTTCCTTTTTTCCCTGCCATAGATTGAAGCACTTAAGCTGATTACCAAGTCAGAGCTGGTCTCCTCCTTTTTGGAGTTGAGAGGTCAAAGCAGCAAGAAGCTTAGTATTCATGTAAAGTCACAAACTTCCTTTCCCTTCTTATCTCTAAGAATGATTTTTAAAAGATATCAGAAACATAATAATGTATGTGTTGGTGATTCTGGTTCTCAGGTGACCTAAGGATGCTATAACACCGGATACTGATTTTGTTATTCTTTAAAAGGTGGTTGGTTTCGGAGAAGCAGAGCATGACCCCCCTGCAGTGGATGATGGTGGTGAAACTCAACTGGCCCAGGCTGACAGTGATGGGGAGCAGCGGAGCTCCCTATACAGCGAGGTGTCAAAGCTCACGTTCCTGCCGGCATCAGCCCTGCTGGCCCCCACTACGGCCATCACAGATATCCATGCTTTCAGATCCTCGCTGAAACTGTACCCTTACCACAAGATCCTCAAATAACATAATCAAGATTTACAGCTTATTCAGAGAATTAACAGACGTGTTTCTTCCTTGTCTGCTACCAGAGTATTAAGGGAAAGCACAACATCTCCTCCCCGCTGTCTCTCTATAAAATAAATTATCAGTGCAAAGTTCATATTCATTCAGTGCATCTTCAGTCATTTGAATTTAACCCACCCCACAATCTCAACTAATCACAACTAAGTCACAAATTACTGAGCCTGCAGTGATTTTTATACTGATAAGACAACTGTAGGATTCCAGTTGCTGTATTCCAGAGAAAACAACTGTCTAAGCTTTCTTACTAACCAATGGTTTTCACTGTTGCTTCTTGTCAAATTTTAACTTTGAATTTGTCATGGACAGTCAAATAAGCCAACTGCTAATTTGTGAATGACTGCAGTAAAGAAACTTTGGTGGAGTATATAATGCTTTCAGTGTTACTGAAATACATATACTACTTTGTTTGAGAATTTGAAATGCTTAATTGACGGTGCTCTTCATTTAGCTTTGTTTTTTTATCCTACTTATATGTAACTATATATATGACTGACTAGTACTAGATGCATAGTTTGCATGGTTATGTTGGACGTAGAGCTGGGCGATATGTCCGAAAAATAAAATCTCTGATTTTTTTCCACAATAAATTCGATTTTCGATTTTAATCGATTTCCCCTTCCCTACTCAAAATCTAACTATGGATGACAAATAAATGGTTCAAAACAAGCTTAAACTTTTTTTTTTACTTTAAAGTGCAATATGACAAGCCAGTGGCAGATCACACCATTGTAAACACTTTTAGAAACTTGTGTTTTTGGCGCTCACATGTAAAATAAGTAACAAAATTGATTTTCATAACACATCGTCCTGAACTGTAAATTTATCAATAAAATCAATTTATCGCCCACCTCTAGTTGGACGTCACCAGATATTTACAGTCACATGTCACCACACTTTTAGATAGAACTTCTGTAAAACTTATTCCAAATTAGAAATGGTACATCTTAATTCTAGGTTGGTTTTTGAGATGAATTGTCTCAAACATTTATAAGTTACAATTTTAGGTCTATTACAATAAGTCAGTATAAAAGAACACACATCGATTCATTCACTCAATGTAAGGAATGGATGGATGAATGTAAGAACAAAAGGAATGCAGCAAATGACTCATTTATGCAGAAGGGTGTCTGAATTAGTTTAAACAAAAAAGCACTGTTTTGTAACAGGTCTTATAATAGGCAGGGTGATAACTAAGACACGTTTCTTTAAATGTTTCTTAATTTCTCTAAAGTAGATATGACTTAGTGGATATCTCGTCACGTATGACGAGATATATTGCATATGACACACTTATGCAATATATATTATGTGTGTGTGTATATATATATATAGAGAGAGAGAGAGCTGGAGCGGTCGCTCCGTCTCGCTCCAATTTTGCTCCGATGCCGCTCACACCAGGATTCTGAGGCGTGTCCAAATCTACCCAGAATTCATTTGTACAATTATTAAGACTGTTCCACAAATTGGCCGACATGGAATTCGCAAAGTATTTCACAAAGGAAACTGATAATTATACAATGTACTATTCTATTCTTATCAAACCTATACATAACAATAATGTACAGGAAGAACAACAATGTGGTAAAACTGTTTCAGTGAGTAAAGATTCACTTTGGAATCACTTTTCTCAGAAACATGAGAGTGTGCTACGCGAACAGGCGGAAGCCAGAGCAAAACGCTTTTATATGCTCTGCTGTATATTATTTGATCTCCTTAAAATACTTTAAATCACATCTGTCTGAAAGGTATTGGCTGATATTTGTGCCACTAGAAACTGAATATGAATTTTGTATATTTGAATCTGCGGTTATGCGCATTACAAAACTGAATCTGAATTTCATAGAAATCTGAATCCCAGTAACTCGAAATAACATTTATCTTAACTCGATTCAATTTCAGTGTAGTGTGACACACATCCGGGTCCTTGTAGGCCAGGGATGTCAAAGTCAAATACATTAGAGGGCCAAAAAAACAAATTTGCTACAAGCCGAGGACCGGACTAGTTCAGTGTTTCTTAAAACATTAAAATGATTGCACGTAACCTATTGAACCAAGACCTAACACAGTAGGCCTATACTGTATTTTATTTAATGATTAAATGAACAATCCAACATTTTTGTATGGCTCTGTCACTAATTTCAAGTGAAAACATTTTTCAACAGGTTTACAGACAAAAACGAACAAACTTCAAAGAAGAGTGAGTTCACGGGCTACCGTTGCATTGTGGGGAATGGAGTATTGGTGTGTGTAAAACAACAGCAGGCGTTTGTGGCCTGTGGGCCGGTTCTAATACTAATCAAAAATCATCCCGGGGGCCGTAGATAATTAATTTGCGGGCCTTGACTTTGACACCTCTGTTGTAGGCAGAACTGCATGTCCGTCACAGCCGAACAGAACTACAGCTAAAAGCAGCCCTGGGGGCCAAATTGTTTGTCCATTATAAGTCAATGCTAGTGTTGCGGAAGCTAAAACCCTGGGTTCCTTTAAATCAGAACTAGATAAGGTTTTAAAAACTCTGAGCTATTAGTTAAATCCGCCTCAAACAAGCTTGATGAATGCCCCCCTCTCATTTGTAAATTCCTTCAAGTCCTTATTTACCTGTTGCAGGTTCTTTTTGAAAAAATTCTCTGTGATTTTGGTACATTTGGCCACAACTTCCTTCAACGCTCTTTTTTTTCTTTGCCTCGCCTTTTCAGCCCCTCCTGGTCTGTTCATTTTGATATGGTTATGCTAACTGCTATTATATAAAGTTAAACAATCTGTAGGCTCAAAGTCGGACTATTGGGCATGACCAACTTGAACGATTGGGAAGTGAACTCCTTCAGATGGTACCACTCATGTAATCTATCATTATAGAAAGACTGCGGTGTCAGCTGTAAATGTGGATCGTACATGCTACTGTTTCAGATTCACGCGAGGACTGTCAAATCAGATTATTCTATTTCCAACTGGCCCAAAAGTCGAGGCTCACCAGGAAATCTCCTGAATCTCCCAATTAGCCACTCTAGGCCTGGCGAGGAAATTTCACAAATGGACTTATTACACAACTTGCATCCTATCATGGGTACCACGCTTTAATTCATTAAGCCCCTGAGAGCGACCCATTCTTTTGCAAATGTCAGTAGAAGCAGTCTGCATGCCTAGCTGGTTGATTTTATTCTGAGCTGTACTATACCTGTGGCTATAGAAGTATTGGAACACAATTGGAATTCAATTATTTGGAGGAGTGTCCCAATACTTATTAAAGCCAGAAAGCCTCATATTCCATATTCAGTTAACTTAACCACGGTGACAGGTTCCTAGTCGTTTTCTCACTACATATTCTCGGCGGCTGGGGATTGTAACAACGTAAACCTGACGGACATTTTGCCTAGGTTTCATCAGCACGTCACCATAGCAACACGGGGTGATAACACACTGGACCGTATTTATACCAAAATACGAGACGCACACAGAGCAGTACCCTGCCCCCACCTGGGCCTCTCTGACCACATCTGCATTATGCTGGCTCCTGTCTACCACCCCCCACTCCGATGCTACAAACCCCCAAAGTAAACCATCACTGTGAGGCCCAAGACCGGAGACTATACTGCCGAACTGTTTAGAATGTACAGACTGGCAGGTGCTGCTATGAGTGAGGGGGAGTTGGACCCGGAAGAGGACACATCTGCTGTCCTCAGCTACATTAGTAAGTGTGTGGAGGATGTTACTACCACTGAGACCGTGATGTGCCACCCAAATCAGAAACCCTGGCTGAATGCAGAAGTCACTGCTGAGGGCCCGGGATGCCGCCTTCAGGCCCAGCGATACACAAAGACTCAGGAGGGCCAGGAAAGAGGTGATTACAGGCATTGGAAGCCAAAGCAACAAACACAATGAAGGTTCAGTGACATTTTTCTTTCCAGGATCCACGCAGTTTGTGGAAGGTTATAAAGTGCATTACGTACCTACCTTTGTTTTGCACTTCAGGGATTCTGTAGTTTTCTGACCTGTTTCCTGTTCTCATCAAATTCTAACATTGTGAATGCATTTTTCCCCATATTCAGGCCCATACCCATAATTTTACTAGCCATCTATGTGCCTCTGCAGACAGTAAACAGACATAAACCCCTCGGTACCTGAACCCAGTGGCAGTGTTCATGCCACCCAAACATCGCTCTTGCGTGAGGTCCTGGAGGTATAAGAGCCCCATACTTTCCGATTGGGACCCCAGAAACAAAAAACCTGCCCTTGATTGTATCCTGTCTGATTTGCTAACATCCAGGCAAAATTACCTTTCATTCTTATGGAATGCAAATAATTGACTACTTTCTGCATGAAAATTCATTAGTTGTCCAGGAAAATTTACTTGCAACACAGAAAAAAAATTCACAAAAAAAACCAGGTACAAGTTTTTATTGAGGTCAACAGAACTCTATCAATACAACTGATCATTTTACAATTTTCAATTAAAAACCAACCACTGCATTACCTGGAGAGTGTAAACCTGGAGAATGGCGACTAACTTTGCAGAATGAGCTCTGAGGGCATAACTGGGGATGAGGTTCAACACGCACAAGGGGTACCACCTTCCAGTTCAACAGTTAGACCTTTGCTTAACAGGAAGGCTTCTTGCTTTGGCTCACGGCCTAGAAAGTTCTTCAACATCTCCTCGGCATCCAGTGAACCGCCGGGTTTCAGGATGCAGTTTCTGTAATTTAAGCCCACCTGAACAGAGAGAGAGAAACATGTTACAAGAGAACCAATGTGCCTGGTTTGTACAAGGACGTGCAGCACACTTCAAACAGTAAGGTCAAGGCAAGATTTTTGTGTTAGTCTGCAAGATATTTGTTCAGGGATGTTAAAGGAGGGAGGCAGCATGTGGCTCAGCAGGTTAGGCCTCTGTGTCCCCATGACCGGAAAGCTGCTTTTTCAAACCCTGACATTAGTAGAATAATCACATCTCTGTTGAGCCCTTGAGCAAGACTTAACCTCCGAAAAGCTCATGGGAGTCTGGATAAATGACCTGACCCATGCTTGGACCAAGCTAACTGAAACTAAGTGTTAAAAACTGAACTGACTTCCTGGACACTGAAGTAAAGTTATGAATAAAACCAGTTACAGTACTGCCCACCATTAAAATACAGGCATCACCCCTTGGCAAATTTAAATTAATATTTCAAATGTTTGCATGTGCCCTTCAATAGCCAAGCTGCCTTCTTTACAATCACTGATAGTGAAAGGACAGTGCAATTTATTTATATGTTTAAAAACCTCAAAACTACAGTGTGCATTGTCTCCTAGTTTAATGCTTAAAGCTGACTTACACAGGTACAGTAAAACTTCAAATTTGTTTTATGTATTTTTACTTTATATTTTGTATTAATCATTTTTATATGAATATTTGTGGAACAAATCATCAGAGTTTCCATTATTTCTAATAGGAAAATTCACTTTGATATATGAATACTTTGGATTATGAGGACGTTTCCGGAACGAATTATGCTCACAATCCAAAGGTTTTACTGTATATCTGTATCATTTAAGTTTAAACTTAGTCCATTAATTCACCGTTTTGTACTTATTTTATCAATTCCAATCAGATTCTGATACACAACTGCCAAAACTGAAACAAATACCTATACGAGCTCTTTTTAACTTCATTATATAAATATATAATACAAGTGCTCCTCTACTTACGAACGAGTTATGTTCCAAAACAGCTGTTCGTAACTTGAAAATGTTCATAAGTTGTTATTCAGCATCATTTTCAGGGTATACGCAAGAAAAAATAACTAGAATGCTAAGATTACACACGCTACACTGCTGAGCGGCGGGAGTAGTGTGCAACTCCCCTCAATTACGAACACAAGCTAATCTCAGTTCACAGGCATTTATTCACATATCCTTTAAAAGGCCAAATCTGAATCCACATCTTTGCATAGATTTGGCCTTCTAAAGGCATGTGGTCCTAAACTTTTAATCAGCCTGTTTCAGTTTAAGCTTTGTTTTCAATAAATTAGATGCTCGAAAAATGTTTTGTCTCACTCCCATTTCTTCTTGTTGCATGTTGAACCTCTACCTGGAACCTTGTTAAGATCCAACCATGCAAAGTATGATTTTTTTGCCATTTTTTAAGTGGTCTTAAATTTTTGATGGGGACTGTACTATAAGGTAAACCAACAAATTGGCAATCATAGTTGACATAGTTGAATGCAGAACAAAACAGGTAGGGATAAAGAGCCCAGCTGTTAATTGAGAGGGAATGGAGGAGAGAAGAACCACAACCTGGCGACAGAGTGCTGGCCGGCCAGGACTTGTTGATGCAGGATAAGAACAAATGATGGTCACACAGATAGTGCGCCATCATGTTACGCAGGCTGAAACTGTTTTGTTGCACATGTCAATGTAACGTAATATGCCATTTGCCTTAGTTGGATGTTGCTTTGAACACAACCATCTGCTAGTTCTATCATTCTATCATGAATACAACAGTAACAAGTTATGATATTTTATCACCATATGGCCCACCATTACTCAGATCATCTTCTGCACTGAATATGCTGTCCTTCTGTCCATCTGTCTATCCCTCTCACTCTCCAAAGGAGAGCAAATGGCAAATAAAGCATGTATCATTTAACTGCTCCTGTAGCTTAATAACTACAACATTGTGGTAACAAGGTCGTGGGCTCAAATCCCAATCCCATAAATTGTATACCACTCCCTCTGTTGCAAGTCACTTTCGATAAAAGTATAAGACGAATGAAATGTTAGTTCAATAAATTAAAAATAGCAAACAAGATAAAAAAAATAAATAAAAAAAACCTTTGAATCCATGATTCCTTCTTTCTTGAAACGGGCATAGAACATGTCCATAGAGAAGACCTCACTCCACAAGTAACCATAATACTGCGCATCATAACCACCTGCGAGGTGTCCAAATGTTGCCGGCATATTGGTGCCTATAAGGAAAACCCAAATAAATAAATTAAATTCTGGGTATCTGACATATTTCATGCAAGATTTGTATACCACAACAAAATAGGCAAAGAGTCACAACTACAACCTTCTGATGCAGGAACTCCCAGAATCTCCAGGCAAAGTCTGGCATACTCTTCTGCTGGGTCTACACCAATTCTGGTATGCAACACCTGATCTACCCTAGCCAACACAATCTGCCTTAGGTTGAAGAGACCTGGGAAGAAAGAGAAACCGAGTCAACCTGTATACAATGAATGAATGGATGAATGAATGAATGAAAAGCAGATTGTTCAGTATAAGCAGAGTGCCAAAGGTTTCACAATAACCAATAACTGAAAGATACCTGTATTAGCCAGACGAGACTTAATGAGCTTGTCCAGAAGTTCCTCTGGAATGTGATTACCAGTCTTGTAGTGCTTGGACATGCGGAGCAGTGGCTCTTTCTCCCATACCCAATTCTCAAGCATTTGGGAGGGAGCCTCCACAAAGTCTCTTTCAACATGGGTCCCGCTAAACATAGCAAAATTTGCCTAACAAAATGAAACACATAATGGGATTAATTGCAAACCTTTTAAGTTTTTATTCTCGCACAGAAGTCCTATAATATCATGAAAAATAAGTTGGAGTACACAAATCCTATACTTTCCTATACAAATGTGCAGATTTCTCTACAGAGAAAATTAAGACAATATTTCACATTTAACAATTTTTCAATGCTATAGGCATGTTCACAATGGCGATTTTAACCAAAACTTTAATAAGTAAACTGAAATATGTATTTTTAGAATACACAGTGGGGCAATTTGACATCGTAGTCCAGAAACACTGAAATATTCCAATACTTTTTTATGATTCTTTATTTCATACTTATCCTGATTTGGAAAAACATCACACTCATCCATAAGGCATAGGAACCCAGAAAGTATTAAATGTGTAACAAAATAGATTATATATGGCTCACTGTTATGAATTTAAAACTTTCATTTGCTATTTTTTTTGGTGTGACACCATATTTCACCACATTTTTTAAATTCTGAAATTCATGTCATCTATGTAATGACCCTTTGCTTTGAATTGAAGAGAGTGAGGCTCCAGATTGACTTGCACCTCCAAGACCGTGCTTTCTAATGAATGTAAAATACCCAATTTATTTGAATTATAACTATGCTA
>JABFDZ020000047.1:18912686-18929934 GCA_019775955.2 Pollimyrus isidori
TACTGTTCTTGTAATAAATGAGAAGCAAATTACATTTGACTCCTCCCCTTTTTGCTGATCCGAAAATTGATCCGATCTGTGACTCTGATCCGCGAAACGATCCAAACCGTGAGTTTTTTGATCCGTTGCACCCCTACTGAACATGTTATGACACCACTCGTCATCAGTCCATGTCTCTCTGTTACGGCACCACTCCAAATGCAACCATCCCTGCAAAGGTGTTAACAGCAGCCTACACATAAGACGGCGATCCCATCTAGATGATGTGCGATGACACAGGGTGCTATAGAGAGTTAAATACCCATGTCTGGATGGCAGGCGCAGATGTAATGGGGTTCTGTGATGCTTGCTACACAATACAACGATCCTGTGTTGGGTGACCGCAACCTTCACAAAGTGTGTGTGTGCCCTCACATGCCCATTGGTGCCAACATCGAGCGACTGTGACATCCGCATGTCCCACATGCTGTGCAATTCCACGATATGACCACCCGGCCTCCTGCAACCCCACAGTGTGGCCCCTGTCAAACTCTGTGAAGTGCTGGTAATGCTGTCAAATGCGTCTCCAAGGCTTCCTCCTTACTGGTGGCTAGATTTGCCAACTCTTTGCAAATCTAACCATTTACATACCCATTGCTAGACTGCATGTGTACCAGTTGCTTCTGGGTGCTTAAGTTTTTTGTCATGGAGTATATATTGGATTGGTCTGAGCATATACCGATGGTGACCAAGTTTGGGAAGTGATGCTATGAGAAGGAGTCCTGGTAATTCCATTGCACAGTTTTGTTGGGAAAGTTCTACACCGCCTTTGTGTGGGAAGCATAGAACCTGCTTGTTTGGTCTTGATCTTAATTACATCAAGTTGGTTGTTATGACAGCATCCAGTCTCAGTGCAACTGCAGTTAATTCCACCTCCATTGGGAGTACATTTACACTTGTATTTCTGAAATGTGTTACTTTTGGTAACTGAATGCTACATTGTTACCCGTCCAGCTGAATAATATAATATGTCTGTTGTGCATAGGTAATGGAAAGTGAGGAGTTCATGCTCCTTCCAGCTAACCAACTGATCGATATCATCTCAAGCGATGAGCTGAATGTACGGAGTGAAGAGCAGGTGTTTAACGCTGTTATGGCCTGGGTTAAGTACAGTATCCAAGAACGCCGACCGCAGTTGCCCCAGGTAAGATGCTTAGCCCAATGGCATTCAAGCAGGCTCCAGGAAAATGGGGCGAACTAATAGGATGCTTCATTGAAATGAAGCAGTGAAATAGTTCATATAAAAACAGTATCATTGCAATATTCAGAGGTGTATATATATAGATTTTTTTCTTTTCTTTTCATGCTTCATAGGTACATTATATAGATCATGATCTGGGGTCTATTATGTTTTGAGACAAAATTTAAACAGTATCACTTAGTGGTGGCACCTCAAAAGAGAGCCGCAGATGCGAATGTGGTCAACCTCGCAAAAAATTGGGCTTTTAGTAAAGATCTACTGGAGAGGCGGGGGGTCTAAATATTATATCTAATATTTATTATATCTAAATATTATAGAGCAGGGGTGTCTATACCAGTCACTGAAAGGGCCATATTAAAAATCCGCTAATGACTCCAATAATGACGCTTTTTTTTATTCAATTAACAAACATTGCAGTTATTTGTTTAAAATACATGTAAATAAAATACATGTAAATGATATGAACATATGAACATATGAACTACAGGCAGTATAGAAGCCTCTTGTCAGTGTCAATATCACAGACTTCGTAATGTTGTCTATCATTTTCCTGCTTACCTGAATAGGACCTACTAGTAATAAATAACCTTGTATCAGTGGCTCTCAGTATGTTTTTTTTTCCTTGCCAGATGCAGTTATGGAAACTGCATGCTTGCCCCTTGAGAGAGAGAGAATATGTCACATGTTGTGCAGGTTCATTGGGCTTTAGAGTGGGCTGGTTTGGAGGCATAGTTAAGACTATACATATACTTATCTCATCTGTGTTATCCATGTTAGATATGTTTCCAGCAACATATCCATGGTCAGTATAACAGAACCCAGAACCGACAGCCAGTCCAGGTCTTATCAGCTACTCTCTCTCCAGTGTTGTGTTTTTTTGGGAAAGTGAAATGTTCTCAAACTGCCGTCTATGATTGACTGCAACCTGCATTAGCCCAAACCAACTGACAGCCACAATTAGCATAATAGAATAGTGATACTTTATTAATCCTCATGGGTAAATTCTCTTTACCGTTTCTTGCTCTTCAACAGACATGCATACAAGTGAGAGCAAGTTCCAGGGAATACATTTTTGTTGTTCTGGCCGCATCTATCTCTTGGGTGGTTCATCCATCTCTGTTCCTTTGGCCTTCTAAGAGAAGCTCTAAATGTGCTCTTTTTGAAGCTCAATTTAAAAAATCCTGTATGTAGTCAAAGAAGAGAATGAGTAACTCTCATGCCTTATCTAGGTTCTCCAGCATGTCCGCCTGCCATTGCTGAGCCCCAAGTTCCTAGTGGGGACTGTGGGGTCGGATCCCCTTATCAAAAGTGATGAGGAATGCCGGTGAGTCAAGCAGAGAAACTCAGGACTGAAGTCTCCCAAGTATCATTCTGAAGACTTGTGTCGCATGTGAAAAATGAGAAAAATATGAAAATGGTAGCTTGGTTAAAAAGTGCCCCTTGTGTGGCCAGGATAGAAGCTGCTTCAGTACATGTCTGTTAAACACAAAGCAGTTACATTGCATGTTTAAAAGCACTTGGTAAATGATTTAATTGAGCTACTTTTATTGTAATCCCGCACTATACGGATGCAGCTTCTGGCCTTTTTTATGCTCAATTTACAGATATGATAAAGCACAGTTTCCAAAAAAGACTGTACATGAAGGGAAGACCTACACTACCAGTCAAAAGTGTTTGCGCACCGCAGTTTACCAATTTTCCTCTTATAAATATTTTTTTTAATAAACTGCAGATTTTTTGTTCTTGTTAAGCATTGGAAATAAACAATTTTCTTTAATGGCATGGAAAAAGTATGTAAGTGCATATTTGACATCCTGTTAACTGTTTGTATGGTGATGGCATAGTCAAATTCTAGGTTATCCTTTAACTTTAAATGCCCTAGTCAACCGTTTCATGCCATAAAACAGAGCAGTAATTAATGTCCTTCGCTGTTCTGACTGCTAAAGGAGGTTACTTTGATGAATCAAAAATGACATTTTCTTGTTAATAAAGGTACTCAGATGGTGAACATACTGTAAGTTTACTTGTTAGCAATGAATATTGAGTGTATTTTTTAGTAAATATTGAGTAACAAGTAAATGTATAAAATCTGTGTGCAAAAACTTTTAACTGGCAGTGTACATGAAAGAGCCCCCTCTCCGCATTTGACCTAAACTGATTTTTTATGTTTAGCTCTTAAACATTAAAATGATTGATTCAAGTAAATTTACCAAATTTATCTTCTAAGAAATTTAATGTCCACATTTCTGATAGACCACTAGATTAACCTTCATAAACTGAACTGTATACTGTAATTGTAATTTTCCCCCCGAATACAGAGACCTTGTTGATGAAGCAAAGAACTATCTGCTGTTACCTCAGGAGCGACCCTTAATGCAGGGTCCGCGAACACGGCCTCGGAAACCGATCCGATGCGGCGAAGTCCTGTTTGCAGGTGGGAGGGGGGATGGTTAGCCTACCCTCTTGTGGTAGATGAAAATCTGAGACATTTTCATGTGATGCAAAGCGACACACAATCACAAGGAGTGTGTCTTGTGTGTCTGTGAGAGACAGTAGGGGGCTGGTGCAGCGGTGATGCCATCTCCAGTGTGGAGCGCTATGACCCCCAGACCAACGAGTGGCGCATGGTGGCCTCTATGAGCAAGCGGCGCTGTGGAGTGGGTGTGAGCGTCCTGGATGATCTGCTCTATGCAGTTGGCGGTCATGATGGCTCCTCTTATCTAAACAGTGTGGAGAGGTAATGTAGTTTGGTTTTAAATGCTCATTGTTATTAAACATCCCTTCTTTTTAGCTGTTCTTAGCATAGCGTGGCTTTTCATAACATAGTTTGAACGTGAAGTTCTACGTTTTGTTGAGACTTTTTAAATGACTTCCATCCGACCATCCACTATGTAACCTGGAAAAATATTTAATATTTTTTGAGCATAATATTCCATTTTATTATTAGAATTCTTAAATTGCATATTAAACAGTAAGAAGGGTAAGTTGTCTTTTTAGTAAATAAGTTATAACACCAACATTAATTGAGTTCTTACATTCATTGGAAGTCATATAAGCATGTCTATGTGCAGTATGATTTTGATTTCCCAGTTACATTCCACTATTGTAAAAATGCCTTTATGTAAATTCTGTTATAGTTCTGTAGGATTTGCTGTTAATTCGAACACTACTTTGAATTATTTTTAACAGTTAAAATCTTTTGACACAGTTTCCAACCAAGATTCTGTAAAGATCTGCCATAATTTGCTTTTAGTTTAAACTAGTAATGAAGAAGAACAGTTGTGGCGAATAAAAGAAAATATTTGGCTATGTTCTTTTGTGCTCTTATTTCATCAGATATGACCCCAAGACGAATCAGTGGAGCAGTGATGTGGCCCCTACAAGTACCTGTAGAACCAGTGTGGGGGTAGCTGTATTAGGGGGCTATTTGTACGCCGTTGGTGGCCAAGATGGAGTGTCCTGCCTCAACATTGTAGAAAGGTCATGATACTTCATCAATACTCAGTTGTGCCTGCTAACAGCTTGTTGAAGAGTTGTGTCCAGCAATTTCCAAATATGTAAATAGTCTAGATTCCAGTTTGTTTTTTGTGTTCATTCCCCACAGGAACAACAATGCTGAAACTTAATCTTCTCTTTCCCAACAATGTTGAGGATATTCATTTCTGTGTCCTGTACCATCTTCCAGATATGATCCAAAGGAGAACAAGTGGACACGAGTTGCATCCATGAGCACCAGGAGGCTGGGTGTTGCTGTGGCAGTTCTGGGTGGGTTTCTTTACGCTGTGGGAGGTTCGGACGGAACATCCCCTCTCAACACAGGTACAGTGAATGTTTAACAATGGAAGTAATCATCATTAAATATTACATTAATTTGAGACCCTCTACTATTTCTTTTTTTAATTTTAAATATGATTTAGTTGAAACCGTAATACCAAAAATATTTAGAAACTAAGCAAAAGTGCTGTTTTAAAATCTTTTAAACATCTAAGTATTTAGATTTATTTCCAAGTGACTGTGTACCTGTGTACCTGAAGCAGGCAGTATTTTTATGTTGCATTGTTTCTATATTTTTAGATTTCATTGTTTTTGCAATCTACAAAACATTGAAAAAGAGAATGAGTTTTGAAGCCCACGTCATCCAAAAATCAACAAAGCACAATCACTGAAAAGAATAATCAGCATCTGCTGGTGTCAAAAACTCATACAGCTGCATTTTGTCTCATTGTTCTGTCCACTAGGCCTGCTTTTTGTCATGCAGTGATAGAAATGTAATGTTTTAAAACAGTTATGCTAGGGAATGGTGTGTGTTATTCAACGGTGAATTGGAATTAGATTTACATTCATTAGAAATCTGTTTTTCTTTAACCTAGTATGTTTGTATGTTTCATCCAGTGGAGAGGTATAATCCACAAGAAAACCGATGGCACACAGTGGCTCCCATGGGGACGCGCAGAAAACACTTAGGCTGTGCTGTCTACCAGGACATGATCTACTCTGTTGGGGGTCGAGATGACACCACTGAGCTTAGCAGCGCTGAACGCTACAACCCTAGGACAAACCAGTGGTCTCCTGTGGTTGCCATGACATCTCGGAGAAGTGGTGTAAGTTCTGCCTCCCCCCCTGATTTATCTGTGGGGTTCAAATTGGAGTCCAAGATGGTGTGACTTAGACAATGTTTTAATGCACAATTTGCTGTAATGAAAAGCTGTGGGTGACAGAAATGTCTTTGGTTGTGGGTTCCATTTCCACTCTTGGCTGCAATGTTCATGTGGAGCTGGCAGGAGCTCACCAGGGTAATTGCATTATTTTCCAGAAATCCTCCTTGGGACCAATAGAACATCTTTAATCTTATCTATCTAAATTGACTGGGAACTGAGAAATTGTACGTAAATTATATTCAAGATTGAAATGTGCTGTTGCATGCAGACTGTGCTTTATGCCTGAGATGGTAATTGACCATTATTTAACTGTCAACGCAGGCAGAGATGGCATGGTAAGGGTGGGGATGTTTTATCTGTTCATTTAAAAAATATGGCTACATTCTTCTGGGAAAATCATCTGAAATAAGTCCCTGTTTAAATATTTTCCTGCTCCTGCACGCCTACTTGTGTCAAGATATGATAGAAGTAGGATATGTTGCATCATGCCACTTGTCCTGGACAGAATCACAAGGTTTTGGAGCCTCTTCCAGACAGCAGAACACAGGAGAACCCTGAATGGGTTATTGCATACATACATTCAGCGTTAATTAATACCCTGGGGACGAGCACATTGTGAGAGATGTAATTAAAGTTTTCAATCTATTTGTTTATAATTTACCAGATCTTTTCGTAGAATCACAATAAAAATCCATAATCAGTGTTTTCAAAATGTCGATTGTCAGATATATTAAAGTTTTTAAAATTAGAATGATATGCAAAAATGTGAACCATGTCTCCTTCATTTTACCCTTACTGGGGGCATGAAGTGGCATGTATTTTCAATAGTAAATCTATGGTAATACATGGTAATTACCCTTTGTTCTTTGAGGGCGACGCAATCCAGATTTATCTCCATGATCTCACCACAATAAAAGGTGTTGTAGGTCAAAACAAAATTTATTGAGAACACCTTTCACTCCGATAACATGGCAAAGCCTCATGAATTGACTGGAAGCACCTCAGGCGCTTTGGAAAATGGAGGAAAGTGACAATGAAGATTAATTTTCAGCGGAAGATTGCAACACTGATAATTGTTTCATTTTGAAAACTGGCTTCATCCAGTTGTTGATGACCTCTCCAAGTAAGTGCATTTTTATTACCATACTTGATACATGCATAAAGTTGTAAAAACAATTTTAGTGTACATGTGCTTATCAGTTATATTGGGCTCTTTCTCAAGTTGGTTAGTCATTACTATTTTAGTTTCACTAATGTAGTCATAATTGATTAAAAATCTGAAACGCTGAGATCATACAGGCACATAAAATTTTGCTAGTTTTGTGTTGGCATTGTTGTGCAATGAATTTGCATAACTGTTTTGTATTCATGTCCGCTAATGATTGGAATGCAGTTTTGGTTTGTTGTGCTGTTCTCACACATTTTTTGCAACATTTCCAGAGATGAAGACTGATCTGTAAGAGTACCTTGTAACATTGGTCAGAGAGGTTCACAGTATTCCAAGGTGCGTAAAAGCAACTAATTCCAAAATGTTCAAAGATCAGTTTTTTGATCCACATTCATTTTTAGTGTGTTTAAGGGTATTTCTGGCTTTATGTGATATGGTACTGTTGTGTTCACTTTCAGATACAAGAACCTCTATGTTGTAACCATAGCATGTTTTTTAATGCATATTTGTTTCTGTTTATTATACAGTTCACTTCTTCCAAAAGTGCAAGTTTCCCGCTGGCCGATGAAAAAGTGAACAATATATGCAAAACACTCCTCCATGTATATAGCTTGTTTGGTGTGTATATGGCATTACATTGACTGTGTTTATACGTAGGTTTACTACATTGTAAACCAGTTTCTATTTTTTACAATAAATGTTTCTAATCAAGAAAAATCCCTTGTGCTTCTCTCACTGAATTCCTTTCTGTGTCTCTTGGAGGTGGGGAGAGCTGTGACTAATTGGTGGGACACTTGGGCCACCCAGGCCAGCTGTGAAAGTGTTCCAAACTGCTTTTTGCAATGTGTATATTTTGACTTCAAATTACAAATTGAACATTAATCAGACATCAGTAATCCTCTCCCTACAGCAAAAACAAATATATAAGAATTTTTTTCATGGTGAAAGTTCATGAAATTGAAACAAATGTGTGATCATGCCCCAGTCAGTGAAAGTGTGTCCCTAGTCTCCAGAGGGTTAAGGCAATTTAGAGATAGCAGTTAGGCTTCATGCATGACCTTGGTCTATGGGAGAAAACCCACTCAGTCTGAAGAGATCTTGCAACCCCACACAGTGGGGTTGGAAAAAGATCCCTCATCTCTGGAGATGTATAGATTGACTAAATATTTGTTGTTCTCAGTTATTTTAAATCTGAAAAGAATTGTGTTTAATGCCTGCAGACAGTAGTACATATGATAATGGTCAAGATCATTCAATCACATATTTTCATAAGTCATTTGTCGCAAAGTGTGATCTACTCATTTGAACATGCAGGAAAAAAACCTTTGACCTATTGTGTACCTTATGTCCAGATATTGGCTTGCTCAGCATATTTTAAATGGTGCATATCCTTTTTCTGCTTTCCACCCATAGGGATTATTTTTTGTTTTTTTCAAATATGTAATACCTAGCTGAGTCTTATAAATGCAAAATGTTCATCATTTGCTTGATATCTTTTTTTCAGGTGGGTTTAGCAGTCGTAAATGGACAATTAATGGCTGTTGGAGGCTTTGATGGCACAACATATCTAAAAACAATAGAAGTCTATGATCCAGATGCGAATACATGGCGGTAAGTAGGCTGCTCAAAGGGACCAAACAGTTTTGGGAACTATGAGGACAAACTGTCTGAGTTACTGTACACAAGAATTATTGGGAACAAGTTGTAGATAAATGGTGCTGTAATACTTGTTGATTGCCCATTTTTCATAAGCATTTGAATAAAAAGTAAACCGAAACAATAGAGATCTCTCTATCCCTAAAACTAACCTTATTCCTTATTTCCTTCTTTTTCCGTTTCAGACTCTATGGTGGAATGAACTATCGGCGACTAGGTGGGGGGGTGGGCGTGATCAAGATGACACACTGTGAATCACATATATGGTGACTGCCCACCACCACAGCTTGTGCTCCTTCTAAAGACGCTAAATAAGTAACTTTGTATATACTGCAAAAAATATGCAGTTAGTAAACTGCAAGACTAATTTTATTCTCACGGCTGAAGCAATGCATCATACCTGAATGGGACTTAATTTGGAACATTGTCATACATCTTCAACAGCATTCCTCCTCAGTCACATTCTTCTGGCAATTATAAATTGAACTGTAATGAATTTTTAGATATTATTTAGTATGCCTGAAAAGGATATGATACAAGTATTTTCCCCATGCTGAAATAGAATTAAACTTCACTTTGTTGTAATCTAGTATTAATTGGGTGCACTTGGGGTTGTCTCAGATTTCCTCTTTTGTTTTGGCCACTCCTGCAAAGAACAGGATGAACCTTAGGAGTAACTGCCTTTAGCTGAGGTTGTACTCCCCTTTTGCAATTGGGAGGCCAAAGTAAAGTGGCTAAAACGTTTTTACCTATGGTTTATGGAAGGCACATAATTACAGTCCTTGAGGAAGGAGAAAAAGGTATTTACTTGTAATACCTGTGAACTAAATGAGCTGAACACTGAAAATTAGGGCATAGTGTCTTACAAAGTTCAGTATTTGGCTTTTTAAGGGAAAAATTATGAAATTTCTTCCATGTCATGGACAGGTAAAAAAAAGGCATTCTTTGAATATGGAGTCACCTTTCAGAAAGAATATTAATTGGACCAATGTGCACTGTCACTTGTAATTATGGGAATGATGTGTACAGAAGATTTTGCATAGAAATGTAACATCCAATACTTATGCAATACTCACAGCACCTGTTGTTAGATATGCTGATTATCAGTTGTTACAAAATATGTTTTGGTTTGCAGTTCAGTCACCAGTCACTTGTAAATTTATTGCTGGTAAAGCATTTTAAGTATTAAAACTTTGAACCAAACTGTGTGCCAAAGATGAGTGAAAAGGAAAAGCCTAAGATATATTTGCCAACCTCTCAGCTTAATTTATTACAATTTTTAGTAAAATAGAATAAGAAAGCAGACACTTCTAAAATATTCAGTACAAGCAGACAGGGAAACCTGCTAATTATTCTGGAAAGTTATGTTTTTACAGTATATCAAGAGAAATACTTTCCCACAGACTCTAGCTGTCATCCATGCAAAGTTTACCAAAAGTGGTTCAGATGCTTTAAATTGCATCTTTTAATTGTCTTAAGATAATGACCTTCTGTAATAAGGGGTAAATACACTAAAAAAAAACAAAAAAAGTTAAGCACCCAGATAGAGTAGTGGAAATTATTTTGTATGTGGTGAAAGGTCATGTGACTATTGCAATGATTAATATATTAGATCAGATGGATGATAGTTGGCAGTACACTGGGTGGTACACTGGTGGTCCCATGTCTGTAGGGTGTGGCACCGCCCCCGGCCTGGATACATGCGGATACAATACGGTGCGGAAGGGAGTCACACAGCCATTGTATCCTCTCCTGCAGCAAGTCGGCCCACTGCTGCTGTAACTGGCCCTCGACATCCTGCAGATTGGGACTGGGTCTGAGTTTACATCCAAGCTGATCCCATACATGTTCGATTGGGGGAAGATTGGGGGACCTGGCTGGCCACAGGAGGACCTCAACATGATGTAGGCAGTCCGCAGACACAAATGCTGCATGTAGATGGGCGTTGGAAAACTGTACCAGGATGCTGTATCAGGGAGGGCTAAGGCATGCGGACCCAGAATGTCACCAACGTAGTACTTTGCCATTAGGGTCCCCCGAATCACTACCAAAGATGACCTGAAGTCATACCCTATGGTTCCCCACATCATGATGCCAAGAATAATGCAGGTGTGTCTCTCCACAGCATTGGTAGGGATGGTCCGCTCTTCTCGGCACTGCCTAATTCGCACGTCTGTCATGCGTGGTAATGCAGAACCGAAATTCATCACTGAACATGGTACAACGCCGCTCATCATCAGTCCGAACACTACTCCAAACACAGCCATCTCTGTGCTGCTCTTAATGGCAGCATATGCATGGAATGGTCAACCCATAATCCGGCTAATGCCAGTCATCAAGACCCAGTGCGGGGTGGCACGGGGTGATTTTAGAGAGCTCAAAGCCTGTCTCTAGATGGCAGGCACAGATGTCATGGGGTTTTGTCGTGCTTGTCACACAATACAAAGATCCTCCCTTACTGGGTCGGGTGACTGGAATCTTCATGATGTGTGTGGGTGCCCATTGGTTCCAACATTGGGCAACTGTGACATCTGCATGCCCCTCATGCTGGACAATTGCACGATACGACCACCTGACCTCCTGCAAACCCACAGTGTGACCCCTCTTAAACTCCGGCAAGTGCTGGTAATGCTGACTAATGCGTCTACGAAGCATCTTCTGTGTCTGGTGACTAGATGTGCCAGCTCCTTGGAAATCAAATCATTTACATAACCTTCGCTGGTCTGCTCGTGCACCAAATGACATCCAAATCATTACTTTTGAGTGCTTATCTTTTTTTTGTCATTGAGTGTATATTAAAAGTGGGATGATGGGGGACATCATGACTTTCTTAACTTGAAAGTATTTATAGATACTAATTACTGTCATCTGCACACGATGAACTCATCAAAACATCAGATGGCTATCGCTTCATAATCAATTTATTTCTGCTGGCAATTTAAGTTTTAAATTTTTTGCATATACTTCTGGCAAGATCCCACAGAGTCTCTGGCAACAATAATTGCCCAGGTTTGTTCTATACAGAGATAGTTATTCAAAGCTGCCCGGAGGATAAAATGCTGGTTGTGTCTGAACTGATATAAGGATGCAGGATACAGAATAGTTTCCCATTTTCTGCTTCAATTCAATTCAGCTTCACTGTCAGTATATGGAGGTACAGACAACTAAAAGGATCCTGTGACTCTAACAGACAGTGAGACAAGTATAAAATGGAACTACATAGGGGGGCCGTCTGAACAATTGTATTTGAATTGTATTTCCTGGATATATCACTTGCTCCACCCATCTAACCCGTACTTGTCCCACATTTGCTAACCTGCACCATTTCTAGAAGTACAGTCAATCTTGCCATAATACAAATAATGTGTTTTAGATGATCGTTTCTTAAATATTTTTAGATTAAAAAAATTTAAGACTTTGACCTGTGTAATGTGTGGATCTGGACAGGGTTTTATTCTTTTAGATTGGAAAACTGGTTTAACTGATTCACTGGAGAAAAAAAAAACTTCAAAAGAACTAGTTACAGTTCGGACATCGCAATAGTTTACTTGCATAGTTGTGTTTGCACTCAAGTAGTGTTTTTCACTAAGACCAAATCTCATTGTAGTTTGCATAGTGCTTTTCTGGCCAACTGAAAATTGTGCAAATACAAATGTAATCTCACATTGTATTGGACTTGGGTACTAATATCAATCGCATTGTGATTCACGTGACGTAGCAGGACTGACTATTGAATGAATCACAAGGAAATGTGAAATTTAATAAATGTGCTATTAACTGAATGTTCTGAGCCCTTGTAATATGAAGTTATGAAAGTATAGTTATTTATGGTACATTCCTCTTACATGACAGTTAAAAATGCAAAATCTTTCCGCATTAGGCAGTTATTTGTATTGATTTGTGTATGTTTTAATGGCCGTGTCTGAAAATGTCATTCATCTTATTTATGCAATTGTTTTTATATTTCACTTACTCCTCTTGCCCTACTACAAACTTTTCCATGACATAACAGCAAGAACTGTAACAGATTCTGTTTCATGCAGAGCCCAGCAGGGACTGCAGACTTTTGTCCCCCCCCCTTTCATGCACATGATGTACATATAACTGACATTTAGGCCTAGATGGTTTTATCCAAAAAGTCATAGTAGAAAGAAGGGCTACAATTTGTATGTGCTCCCTTGAATTTGATCCTACAACCTCTGTGTGTTTAGAACATTGTGTTAGTCATTGAGATACAGGAGCACTGTTGGCATTATATTAAATCATGCTTTAGTTTACCATGTCCACAAAATACTAACTGAAGCTTTTGACTGCTTAGAAAATATGACACATCATGTCACCCATGTTGGTTCAAAATATTAGTTTTTATTTTTCAGAATGGGACAATCACGATATATATGTCATGGGTGCAAACTCTAATCCTCACATTTCCCAAAAGACTGTACTTGCACAATTACACTGACATGTTCCTTCTGCACAAAAAAAAAAAACAGAAAAAAATAGCTGTCTTATTTATGCTACGTACATGGGATTAGCGACAATCAACAAGAACAGTATTTGCACATTTTTAACTCTCAGCACTTTCAGTTAAAGTATACTACTTTTTTGGCCCCAAAACAACAAGGAATATTGGAAACCTAGTTGAAATTTAGGTGCTTTTCCACTACATCAGGTGCTAAAAATGACTATTTTCCTTTTTCCATTGATTTCCAGTTCAATACCAGAACAGAAGTATCAAACCACCTGGGGCACTCCTTTGGAACTTTGAGGTGGAACATGTAGATGTATTAATTGATTGATTGATTGATTACATTGCACAACAAAGTGTTTGCTTCTTGAACAATATTGGGTTCTTATACATTTTTGGCTGCTGATCATGAAAATCACACACAAATTTGCCGTTTCATCGAAGTTTTCATTTTTGTTATGATTTTTTCTTATATTTGTATCCAAAGGCTTTTGTTTCTACAAAATATCTATCAACAATGTTTTGTATAGTCTGGGAATGTCAAGGCACGTAATCAAGTTCTCAGCCTGGGTAGGCCAGAGCCACCTTGACACAGCCTCAGCAGGCTATAAAAGTGCTCATTGGATTAATATAGACCTGATAGTGCGTACGTATTGTTTCAGAATGTAGCATTGCCTCATAGCCAGATGTTATAGATGTTTGCAAGATGATTGTTGTTGGTCCATATGTGCCATCAATGTCAGAGAGGCTCAATGACTGCTCTTGTGAAGATAGCATATATTCTGTACTTTGGCTGTAAAACAAGACAAGGAATGAGCACATCACATTTGTTATGCAACAAGAGCCTGGCTCAGGGGCACCCGAAGAACAATGTTGTTTGCTGTCCTGATGATAAGTCAAAAGACCATGTGATGGACTGTTACTTCTGTTTGATCAATGTGTCTGATTTCTCTCCCAAAAACAAGAAGTCAATTGAATACCCTGATCTACCTTCAGCAATGAGACCTGTACTACATAACGGCAGTCTTCCAATTCCAAAACCACCAGAGGAATGGACCTTAGACGAGCCAGAGGAAGCCACTGCAATGCAGGGAATAGGCAGTGAGAATGATCTGGATTTTGAACCGTGCTCATCAGAATGGTCATGGTTGGTGGCTCTGAGGCTAGGGTTCCTTGCCAATAATCAGAAGGTTGCTGGTTTAAATCCTGTGAATGCTTAGAGTGATTCTACTCTGTTGAGCCCTTGAGCAAGGCCCTTATCCTGTAATTGTTTCACCCTGGGTATGTTGTTAACCTGTATCCAGCTATAAGGAGGTTCTCCAATTTACAGGGAATAATTTGGTGGTTGGTGGCATGAATGGCATTTCAACCACTGGGAAGAACCTCACATTGGTCCATTCGGACTAGTGTGGTGCTGAGGTATCACCTACCACATAGGCCCACTCAGGTTCTCATCCCTGAGGTGGTTTGTCATGTAGTGGATGTGACAACACACTAATCAGTGCATGCTCCTTCATCTCATCATCAGGTGATCCATGTCTCATAACACAGTCAGAATTAAACAATCCGGTCAGAGAATTTGGTCTGTCAAGAACAAAAGCTGAATTTCTGGGATCAAAACTACAGGAATGGTGTCTGCTGTCACCTGGTATGAAAATTTCTGCTGATTACTGTTGGACATGGCAACGTGATGCACCTGTTGTTGAATACAAATGAAATGAACAAAACATTTCTAATTATCTTGAAAATGATAGCATATGAGAATCATAAATGTGATTAAATACATTATTGTCGGTAAACAGTTAACTGTCTATTTCTCACGTGTTCCTATGTGATGCAGCAGCACCAACTACAGTGGAGGAAATAGTTATTTGACCCCTCGCTGTTTTGTAAGTTTGTCTATTGACAAAGAAATTAAAAGTCTCAGAACAGTATTATTTTAATGGTAGGTTTATTTTAAAAGTGACAGATAGCACATCAAAAGGAAAATTGAAAAAATAACGTTAAATAAAAGACAGAAACTGATTTGCATTCCTCCTAAAATGTGTGCAAACTTGGTCATCAATTACAAGAAACGTTTGACCTCTGTGCTCGCAAACAAGAGTTTTACCACTAAGTATTAAGTCTTTTTTTGTTAGAGGGTTCAAATACTTATTTCACTCAATGAAATGCAAATCAGTTTCTATCTTTTATTTTAAATTATTTTTTCTATTTTACTTTTGATGTGCTAGCGGCCCGTTAAACAGTAATACATAATGTATGTCATTAATTTAGTATTGGCTTTTAAAAATGTCAATGTTAAAACTGCATATCTTGTTCATGTTTCTGGCATTGTCCTGTATCTGAGGTGGATACTGTTTATTTCAATATACACAAAATCCACATAAAGGAACAATCTATGATTGTATGTGGTTTATATTGAATAGTGACTCGATGTTTATAAACATGGGGAATTGAAATGTGGATTACGTAAGCCACAATGTGTTCTTCTGTAGTTGCTTGTGCTATTTTGTGGGGGGTCCCAGCATGGGGCACCAACCCATCACAGGGCACACTCACATACCATTCACTGACATATACACACCTAAAGGCAATCTGGTATGGATGGAAATAGTGCTACATATAAACTGTACCTTAAAACATGCAATTTAAGTTATTAAAATGTGTCAATATATTAGATTTTTAACCATAAGACTTCACTAAGTAAATGTAACAACTTAGTTATTACATTATGCACTCCCCCTTTTTATTATTGGTAGATTATTACATAGTTTTTTATTACATAATACATGATGTGCAAATATTACAATGTGCACAGATATAATACATCCTGTTTTTTAACAAAAGAGTATTTACAAGTCTTGTTATAACAATTGTTGCTTAAACGTTCCCAGGGTTATGTTTCGCTAAACATATTGTAAGGCAAAAATATATTTCAATACAATACCTAACAAACATCATAGTCTAGTCTAGCCTACCTTAAACATGCTTAGATTTACCTTAGCCTACAGTTGGGCAAAATCATTAACGCATACTATTTTATAAAAATGTGCTGAATATCTCATGCAATTTATTAAATAATTATACCCATCGTAAAGGCAAAATATTGTAGCATGGACCATCGTAACCCGGGGAGTGTCTGTAATTGTAATTTGAAATGATTGAAATCTGGTATATTGATACAAAATTTGTTCAAAATAAAGCATTTACAAATAATTTAATTGTCTGTCACCACACGAAGGAAAATATCAGGGCTGGGGTGATTATTCGATGTAATCGACAATATCGATTATAGAAATGCGTCGACGTGGAATTTTATTGTCCACGCCTTGTGACGTTTATTCACTATTCATCATTAAGCCCTTTGCTCCTCTCGGGTGCATAGGCCATTGACGAATATCCGTCGACGGCCTTGTTTCCTTTTCCCTCGGGGGTTCCATTTCAGGGCTTGATGGGTAATATTTGTGGCAGGTTTTCTGAGGGTGTGACCAATCCAACTCCCTCCGTATGGTTTGCTGCTTCCTCTTCATGTCCAGAATAAATAATGGACTGGCCACTGGTCAATCTGACCTCACCTGACTGCGTCCATCTTGTTTCTGCCAGGCCCAGAGCTGAGAGGTTGCAGCACTCCATTTCCTTGGAAATGCTTGCAGCCTTGCCAGCCTGAAACATCATTCTGACGTTCCATGTACCCCCGAGAATGTCGTCAGAAAGTATATCGGCTTATCAGCGCTCTTGCGATTTTGGCCGGCAAGCGTCACAGTCCCCATTGCTGGGGCACCTTCTTCAGGCAGATGTATGATTTGGTTTTTATTAGTCAATGGAACATTTTTTACAGGATGGGGTACTTAACCCCATGCCCAACCCCTGGAGGGCCGATTCCTTGTGTAAAACCACGTAAATGTTTTGTAACTAGGGCTGGGCGATATATCGAATATACTCGATGTATTTTGGCTTGTTCTACGTGCGATGTAGTAAACAACTATATCGTGACCATCGAGTATAAATCATAACGTTATTGTTAAACGGAATGTACTTCGCTTCCGGGTTTCGCTTTT
>JABFDZ020000047.1:18933007-18943628 GCA_019775955.2 Pollimyrus isidori
GATGACACGGGGAGAACATGCAAACTCCACACACATGAAACCAGGCGGAGACCAGAACCCGGGTCCCAGAGGTGTGAAGCAACAGTGCTAACCACTGCACCACCATGCCACCCCCTATCATTAATCCCCCGAGGAAAATTCAGTTGTCACTGGATTCTATGGCGTCTACAGAGATTAGGATCATTCTTATTCAAAGTCTATCTTATTGAGATGACCCCCTATATAGCACTGATACATTATGCTAATTTTATTTTAAAAGGGTGTCTATTTCATCATTCAATTAGATTCTCTTCAGACCCTGTATGCTATAAGAAGTTAACAGTCTAAATAAATTGTTCAGTGTAAATATACTGCAGCAACAATATAACTTGAAATGCAAGAGCAAAATCAACACGAAGGGACTTTGGATTACTGAAAGTGAGTAATGTGGTATGGCTAGAGTTGGGGGGGTTCATAACAGGTACTAAAATACAAGGGAAAGCGACACAAACACTATTAGCAATAGCAGAAATGTTTAAGCTTGCACATCAAGCGATCCAAAACTATATCGTAACATGCCAATGGTAAACAATTGCCAGTAAAAAGGGCATAATTATAGGAATTATGCTTCAGGGGTTGCCCAAAGAAACTACTGTTTAAATGATGTAGCTCATATTTTAAAATAAAAAAAAAAGAAATAATTTTTTTTAAATTGTTCAATATTTTGCGCAATACATTTGGATGTGATGGTGAGTGCATTGATATATCCAGTCATATCATACCAAGGCTATAATGTAGAATAAAACTAGTTCTGTTTTATTACCAAAATGTAAATTCCTACAATGAAAAACAAATAAAAATTTATTTTATTATTGTCATTAAACTGATCTTTTAATTATATGCTTAAGTGGTATGTCTCAGTAGACAAAGAGTAGTATACATGGTAGTATTCTGCTGTATTTTTAGGGGGAAAAAAGAAAGGTACCTTGATCGTTCCAACAGAGTGTGCAGAGCCCAATGAAGTGCAAATTCTGGTTAACATTCCTGCAGATAGATGCATCCTGAAGTGTCTGAAGAAGTGTGACTCAAGTCCTTTCATGAAACGCCTGACTTCCTCAATGCTAATACTGTCTTCCATGCTATCGTTTTGCCGAATACTGCTCCACAGATTCCAGGCGTCTTGTGGGTGAACTGTGTATGATATATCCAGAGGAGGCAGTGTAGGCAAGTTCCAAGCCAGCTTTAGGTATCTAATGTTGGAAGCAG
The DNA here is from genome assembly GCA_019775955.2 of Pollimyrus isidori. Taxonomy (NCBI): domain Eukaryota; kingdom Metazoa; phylum Chordata; class Actinopteri; order Osteoglossiformes; family Mormyridae; genus Pollimyrus; species Pollimyrus isidori. The sequence goes on from JABFDZ020000047.1 coordinate 18,934,253, forward strand.
GATGGCACTCAGTCCAGAGGGCACCAAGCCACTGAAGAATGCTGGAATTTAAGCTTAAAGGCCCAAAGTAGCAATCAAACATTCTTGTGAACCATGACTTAACCAGGGCAGTTATGGACTCTGGCCCATTGGTACAGAAGAGGGGCAGAGAGATAAAATCAGATGGCAGGGATCTCATATAATCCAAGTTGCCGTTGACACAAGTAAACCATCCACTCCACACAACTTTGAAAGTACTGCCCTCTACAGCAAATGCAGGCTTGGAACAGATCTGGAAAGACAGGGAAAAAATAACTCAATTTGTAAACAGAAGTTTCTGAATATACAGTGGTACCTTGGTTCTCAAACTCACTAGGGCTTGAATTTCTTGAAAGTCGAATAAACCAATTTGACCTAGAACTCGACATGAATACCAAAAGTCGAACCGCGAACGATGACCAAATATAAATTGTACATGCCAGGAAATGAGTCATACAACAATGCAATTCTTACTTGAATGCCTTCTTCACAGACTGGATGATTAACCAAATAAAGCAGCGCAACATTACAGTAACTAACAATAAACAAACCACGAACTTGCGTGTACTATTAGAGCATGTCATTTATGTAAACTTTATTTTACCAAGTAAATTAACTGAAAACCAGTTCTCATTGCTTCACGTGATATTTGGGAGAAATAGCAGTGACACAGTAAGGTTGGGATAAGATTTTTATCGTTTTGGAAGCCATTAAGAAAACAATGCTCTTCTTGTTTTATCCTGTTCATTTTATGTTTCAATGCTATAAAAAAAAAACATTTAAGTGTAATTTTGGGGGGCCGGGAACCAATTAATTGGTCTTCCATTTTTTTCTTAGGGGTAAAATTCGATCAGAACTCAAACTTTTTAGGATTCCGGAAACGGATTAAGTTCGAGAATCGAGGTACCACTGCATTTAGTATTGTTATGCATGTCCTGCATTTACAATTAGGGGGCAGAATGTTAGAATCACAGATCATATTTTTAGTTCATATGACACTTATGCAATATTCAGTAATTTGTGTGTCTTATTTTTGTATATTTAATATAGAATATTTAAGTTATAACAGTATCTTTTTCAGTTAGAAATAATGTATAAATCAAGACCCGTATGTTGCTAGATTTGGTATGACCCCTTTTATGTCTAAAAATGGCCCACAGTCATGTGCAGTTTTGTAAAGAAATAAGTTGGATGGAAGGATTTCTATACAAAAATACTTATTCAAGGAAGCACTGCAATTGTGGCTCCCATTAATCCAGCTGAAAGCCCTTCTGAGCCCTCTGGAGGACACTTGAAGATTACCTTTATAAAAACGGTCTCTGCATCCTCATCGGTCTCGGTCATCCCAAGGACCACAGAGAACACCACCTGGTAGCCCATCTCTGGTCCAACTTCCACTGCAATGCCTTTCTGTTTTTCTGCTACTATAAAAGCTGAAAGCTGCTTGGAGTACGACACAAGTTGGGTGTGTCTGAACTTATACAAGGGTGTGACATAAGATAGTTTCCATTCAATATTGGCAATGTAAGCCAGTTGTTCTGGGTCCTAGAAAAAAGGGGGAAGGAATAAGATGAATTTCAGAAGTCAATCAGTTGGTGGATATGTAGCATACAATGAAACGATTACACCACTTATTCTGGGATCTACATCATCAAATGTAATGCCATACACAACTATCCTGGCAGAGTTTAATACTTATTAAAGAACTATATAATTAATGAAATTTAAATATACCATATGGATGATCAAACAGGTCAACTATAAAACACTGGTTATGGCAATCAGCTTCCTCTGGCTTTATGCTTTATTATACGCAAACATCACAGACATTAAATGTAATGTTCTCCGCGGACTCTGTTTTTATTATCTATTTATATACCCAGCTTACATTTCTCATTTTTATAAAAAATTTACATAATGCAAAACATTTTATGTAAATCGACTAAAACTATTAACAACATCCTTTATTCCATTAGAATAGATTTCTTGCGACGAGATGGTTTGAATCCATATTACAGTACGTATGTAGCTTAGTCAAGATTGCCATGTCTATAAGACATAAAATTACTAAACGCCTGACATTCAAGTTAATTAGTTAACAATCGAAAGACTTTCATGATTACAAGTGAACTTATGCATTTAAAGTTTACACATTTTTTCCAAAGTGAAATGCTTACTATATCGTTGCGTGTGCTCGGTTTTCTCCGACTTGTTGGGATTCTCAGGGCAGTTAGTTGACCCGGTGTGTATCGTAAATTAGTTTTCTCAAATCCAAGACTTCTTTGGCCCGATGTGACGTTAGTTCGGGGGGTCATAGTAGCACTGAACAATGATAAGCAGAACTTCAATAACACGAACGAAACAGCGCTCCCGCGTACAACATTATGTACTAAAAACTGGATACTACATCACAATATACATATTCGTCACATACACCTACTTCTGAATAACTCGCTAGTTTGTTTATATCATATTTCTACCACAACAAATAATCGATGACAATTCACAAACCTTTTATGAGCCTCCATAACCTACAAAACAGAGAAAAACGGAAACAAATTTGAACATCGCACCCTTCTATCCTCCAATTGCGATGAGCCAGGCCAGAGTAATCGACTTACACGCTCATCGTTTCTATACGAAATTCTGAATCAGTCCGCTTTTAGATAAAGGCTAATTTCTTTCCACTCGATTATAGACAAGCATTTAACTATTTAGTAAGGTTCTGGTTATTTAACAAATGTCTGGACATTACAACAGATCGATGCCATCTGAATTTGACTATGGTGGTTTAGTAACATTTGAGCAGGATTTTATCCTAAATCTGAGGGTAGTATTCAAATGTGTTTCAAGAAAAGGGGAGTATATGATTTTGTTTAAGTATTTTATGAGTATTCCCCTTATACGTGTTATAATGTAAACTGTTTTTTCCAGACTTCTGGATATGAGTAACGTGTCTACTTGAACTAGAAGGCGAATTTAAGGTCGAATAGTATTCTGACATAACCACATGCAATCAATCGATTATGCCGTTCATCTGCAAAATCTGATCGCTGTACGAAGAGAATATCGGATCTTAATATTAAAAGTATGTCGTTGAAAGCCTGGGATTTAATTCAGAAGACCTTGTGTCGCGCAGCGTTGCAGGCATCAGGGAAACAATGCCTAAAGAGGACACATATTCCGATGATCAGAAGTACTTCATGGACTTCTGTCCCATTTAGGTCTACTCACGGTACCAATTCAGGTATTTGGCTAGCTAATAACGTGTCTGGTGGTTTTGTACTCGTACATTTGTTCACTTACTAATAATCCAAATCATACCCGGAAGACCGAGGTAAACCGGTATGCTTTTAGAACAGTTGCCGCTGTGCAGTTGTGTCTGAAGCGCCCGGTACTTTTGTTTGTATTTCCGTTTTAGGTTCTAGCAGTTTCTCGATCCGAAGTCACACGTGTGGGGAGTTGCGATCTAGCCATGTTGGAGAAGACGTCACACTGTGTGGATGGGTTCAGTATCAAAGGTGACTTTGCCCCATATCAGTAATTTTTGGTGGTTTGTCTATTTCCTGTGTAGCTTCGTACTCGTGTATTTGAGTTGTCAAGAACAGCTTTGTACTCTGGCAAACAGATCTGCTTTACAAACCGAAAAATCCTTTCTCTACTTGGAAGTAAATAAATGTTGAAGGCATTCAGTATTTTTCTTAGAAATTACCTTATTGCTCATACCATGGAAACATCACATTAGGACAAATTGTTGATATGTTCCTTTTCTTCCTTAGACGTGGCATGTTTGTTATCCTGAGAGATTACAGTGGCCTGACTCAAGTGCTTATTCCAGAGGATGAGGTATAAAAATGATTATTTTTAAGGGTTTAGATTATGCAAGCTGTTATTTATTGATTTAAGAGCGAGCTGGATATATCCACCTTCCATTCCTATCTATCCATCATATGGATATGGGTTGGGTTTCTCAACGTACACCAGGTTTCTTCTGCAGTCCAAAAACAAGGAGTTGGATTAATTTTCATCTCATAGTGTTCCATCCATTTTCTACACCTACTTGTCCTATTCAGGGTTGCAGAAGTCAATTTTAGATGAGTTTTAGGTCTGGTAAAACTGGTCAAATCCAGTTGTAGGTCTTGGCTGTTGTAGTGTCCATTTATATTAAGGATGTCATGTCATGATACCATAAATTTAGCCACCACACCATGCCCACTTATATGATCTGATTATATAAATATATACCATTTGACAGCCTGGCTGGGGTGCTGGCTCTGAGGCTAGTGATCTGTGCTAGCAATTAGAAGGTTGCTGGTTCAAATCCAATGAATGCTCAGAGTGATTCTATTCTGCTGGGCCCTTGAGCGAGGTCCTTCACCTGCAATTGCTTGGTCCTGGGTATGGTGTTAATCTATATCCAGCCCTATAAGGAGGTCCTCCAACTTACAGGGAAAAACTTGGGGTTTGGTGCCAGGACTGGCACTCCATTGACCAGAAAAAACCTTGCAGTGTTCAATTTGGACACATGGCTGCACTCAGGTTCTCATCCCTGAGATGGTTTGTCATGTGGTGGGTGCAGCAGTGGACTGTGATCAGTGTCTGCTGCTTACCTCTGACATCCTGTGCCTAGTGCCACATACGAGATGAGGGGATTATGAAAGATGGATGGATCCTTCCTCGCTTTTGTTTAATTTATTTATTTTCATCCTATTTTATTTTTTGCTTTATCTTGCTATGGGAGTTACTTAATGGTAATATATGTGTACTCTTTCATTTAGTCTAAAATCACACTTAAGACCCTTTGTGAGTTACCATTGGAGTCCGTCATCAAGGTGAAAGGGAAGGTCAAGCGTCGTCCAGCAGGCCAAGAGAACAAGGTTAGTCTGAATAGCCATTAGAAAGCATTAAGCTGACTGTTATTAATCTGTACTATACCGTGGACCTATGATACAAGATGGCAAGTGAAGTGGGTTAGTGTCGCTCCTCTAGACGTAAAGCAAGTTTTCTGCCATTGATAAAAAAATAAATCAATTCCGAGCTGTAATGCATTATTGTACATCTTCTAGGAAATGCTCACTGGTGAAATCGAGGTTTGTGCTGAGACTGTGGAGGTATTAAACAAAAGCAAAAAACTGCCTTTTGAAATTAAGGACTTCACAAAGGTAAGATGTAAGGCCTTTTGAAATGTGTTTTAACCTGAAAAACAGTTTAAAAATCCAATTATTGTAGCTGTTCTGCAGTACATCGTGTCATGGTTATTACTTGTGTGATTCTCTGCCACGATATGGATTTGCATTATACTGGTAACATCATGAGAAGTGTACAGTCATATATTATATAGTAGCAAACTAAAAAGTACTAAATCAGCACATGTATGCACCTCACCTCTGCCTTAGTGCAAGGTAAATGGTACAAATACTCAGTTAACATCAGACCCGCCTGTTTCCTATACCAATGAATGTTAAACTCCCTCCAACCAAGATGTATTTTGGTGTGTGCAGCCTTATTTATTTATTAACTTATTAATGTGAGGTTAGGGCTATTAACAGCAGCAAATATAACACCCTCAAACAAAAGGCTGTAATGTTCATAACCAAGTCTTTAAATCATACAGCTGAAAAGCTTTCAAACACAGTATTTTATTTGAAATGAACTGCAGAATGCACTTGTCATTTTGTTTGTGTTTTTATTCTGACAATTATAAAACAAATATGAGAAAACATTACCTATGACAATTTTAACATCTTTTTGAAATAAGGCCACCCATAACCACCTGTAATATAGCAATTGGAGTGTATTTATCCATCCATCCATCCATTTTCCAAACCGCTTATCCTACTGGGTCGCGCGGGGTCCGGAGCCTATCCCGGAAGCAATGGGCACGAGGCAAACCCTACAGACTATTTACATGGTAATAAAACGCTTACATATACATAAATGTAAGTGCACACTCGTCTCAAACAGAAAGCCTCACTCTAGGCAGCTGACCAAAGATGGCAACCCTGCATTTTATTTGAAAAGAGCTCGTAAAATGCAGTTTTCGACTGAGGTTTATCATTCCTTTGCCTTGTTGCTCTGACAATTACCAAATGAATGAGAACATTTTATGTGTCACTTTTTAATGTCTTTTCTAAATGATAACACCATGCCCATAGCCAACTATAAAAATGATTACCGCAATCTGTTCTTTTAGCATTTATGTTAAAAGTGGGGCTTTTATTTTATTATTGTTGTGGGATTAAGATTAATTTCACAAGATTATTCTATGGAAATCAATACTTAAATCAATGAGCACAAAAACAAAACATGACATAAACACGACTGTATTATGGGTTCTATGGCTGTTATGGGGGTCACAGACTCTGCCACTGTGAGGATTACCGACTGCTTTATTGTTCAGATGGGTCATGCTAATGTGATTTCCCATTAACAAAAACTGAAGGTGTGATGCTGAAGTATGTCACTGCTGGCAGTTAAAAGGAGGTTGCTGGTTCTATTGATGATAGGACCTTTCTGAAACAATCTTGGACCATGAAATAGGAAGGGAATTCACTTACAGTTCAGTTAAGGTATCGGTATTTTTTTCCGTACCGCGCAACATTTTCTTCGGACTTCACGTGTTTGCTGCTTGTGGGCGTGTACTCCGTAGTCTCTGGCCCTTCTGATTGGTGAGCATGACTGTCACATAGGGAGCACGGCATGAATTTGGAAAACTATAGTCACAACAGTTTTAAACCCTGTTGTATAATATATGTCCTTAATCGCAGCCTTTGCGATTTGATAATTGCATTGTTTCAAATCGCGATTTGTATTTGAAATCGATAAATCGTTTAGCTCTATTATGATATCCCATGTACTTAAACCCCTTTATTAAAAACATTTGAACATTATTAAACGTTCCGTTTACCTCGGTGGTTTGAAGTCAGAGCTGGACATAATGTTACAGCTGAGTTAATAATGTTCTAGTACAGAAAGTCAGAAGGCCATTTAGGAATACTGGGAACCTGTTGTTCCTTGCTTAGACTGATAACTTGTAGAATTTGATTTATCCCAGTTTAAATGGACTCTGTCTTCGTTCACTTATATTTAGCCCAAACTACCTTAATTCAACAAGTTCTGTCTAAGCAAGATATCTTGCTTTTTTTCAACTGGTTTTTTGAACAACCCAGTTCTAGCTGGTTAATTATTAGCCATTGTTAGCAATATCACTTGATAGCAACACATTACATGGTACATGTTGCTATGGTGTTTTTATGCAGAATGTCCACAGATAGCAGTTGGACAGTTCTGTTTCTAATCAACCACAAATAAGTGCAAATAAATGGTATAAAACTTCAGCTTTAACTTGCCAAGTAGGAATTCTTACTTCTCGGGGCATTCCAGTTGAAGTTTCTGACTAGGAACTCAGAATTTCCATGTGTAGTTTTTCCTGTGCTTGTGGATGTCCTCCAGAATGTAACGATAAACTAGAACACTAGAAAACTCGTAAGCGTATATGCTGCCCCTTGGTACATACACTGCCTATGATACGTATGATACCCCAAAGTACTGTTGCATTTTCAGAATTTTGATTTTGAAAGGCATCATAAATATCGGTTCTGGTGAAATTCCTATTTTATATAAATTTCTTATTTAATCTATGGCTTCCAAACTGAGTGGAGACATAACATGACACTTCCTGTTACTCTCTTATTGGTTATAATTTTAAACATTTACAAACTCCCCTTTCATCTGCAGAAGGCTGAGTCCCTTCGCATGCAGTACCGATACCTAGATCTCAGGTCTTCCCAAATGCAGTACAACTTAAGACTGCGCTCTCAAATAGTAATGAAAATAAGGGAATATCTTACCAATATACACGGTATGTTTATTTTTTTCAGTTTGACTGTATAGTTTCTCTCTCTTTCTCCTCCATGACGCATGATTGATTATTTTGTTTGAATTTTAGGATTTGTTGACGTTGAAACACCCACTTTATTCAAACGAACGCCAGGGGTAGGTGATATCCATTTGAACTACAGACATAAAGCTACTGTGGCTTGGTTTTTATAATTGCTGTGTGAATATTTTGTGCATACATTTTCCACTATTTTATGAAGTTCTGTATTTTGTTATCTTTCTTTTTTTCCCTTGTCTGTGATGAGCCTTTGTCTGTGTTTTACCGTACTTTTCAGGGTGCAAAGGAGTTTCTGGTCCCTTCAAGAGAACCTGGCCGATTCTACTGTCTGCCTCAGAGCCCTCAGCAATTCAAACAACTCCTTATGGTGGCTGGCATTGATAGGTAACAAAATAAAAAAACAACAAAGAATCATCTTTTCTTTGTTTCATTCTGTACAGTTTATTTTTGTTTAGATAATCATTCATTTTGATTGGGCTCCTTCATTAGTTTGAGTCATGTAACACATGAATATAATTGACAGATGTTTTAGCTATTGGGTTTTTTTTTAGTGTGGTGTTGCTTCTGTATTGTCAGTAATCTGATTTGTAGTAGGGTATCATATCTATCAGTAGGATCAACCTGATCCTCTCTCCACGTGTGGTTGGGATTGTTTTGGCTTTTTTATGTAGGGCCTGTGATTTCTGTGATGTGGAATTTTAAACTCAGAATTGTGTGGAATTTGCGGATATTGTGTTGTCATTTTAATGGGAACCTACTATGCTTTTCTGGTTATCCCCCTCTCCTTTAGTGTGTTGATATATATGCATGTAAACCGCCTGAAGCCTTAAGGCCCAAGGAATACGCCAAAGCGAGTAGCTCTCCCCACACAAACTACTGTTCTCTTATCTGCCTGAAGTACCTTGTTGGAATTCCAGCCCTTATTTTTGACAGAGTGCCATCACCTTGAAACAGAATCTACAATCTACAGTCCTACTTGCAAGGATCTGTTTGCAGACAAAGGTGGAACTTTTAGGGAAAACTGACCAATCAGAGGTTACTGCACTCATAGGGGGTGGGGCTTGAAGCTCTAACAATGTTTCAGACTGTGAATAGAGATGTACAGTATAAGAAAAATAATGTTTTTGGAAAATCGAAGCTTGTAAATCAATTCTAATAAAAAATCTAATCATGAACAGTGAAAATGAGCATAATAGATCTCCTTTAAACCTATGAATATTTTTACATTTTGAGATGTTCCAATGGCATAAAATACCCTTGCAGTTGGCATAGCCAGATACTATCTAAGAGGAAGGACTCTGCCATAGCCTATTCTGGCCAAATGCCTGCAAGATATTGCCTAGTAACAAAAAGGCTTGTTTCCACCTCAGGAACTTTGGGCAATTTCTAGTTCGCTTGAGTATTTACAGGGGGGGGGGGGGGGGGGGGGGGGGGGGGGGGGGGGGGGGGGGGGGGGGGGGG
>JABFDZ020000047.1:18943728-18953868 GCA_019775955.2 Pollimyrus isidori
TCCACCCCACCAAACTTGGGAAATTGCAAGTTCGGTTTTATATTTACAGTTAAAAACCCCCCCCCCCCCCCCTAATCAGTGTGATGCACTTTCACTTCTGTAAGCTAAGAGTATCTGGATGATTTTTGGCTTTAAGTTAGTTATGTTTCTTCGCACACACACCAGGATGTGCTGGAATGTATTCAGCTGCCAAGATATAATCTTATTATTGAGCCCTCGAATGAACCCCACCCACCTACCCTCGTACTGTACAAACTGCTCAGCAGATGCCTCAACCTTGATGAAAGAACTTGCTGCAAAGCAAAGCGACAGGCATGTAGCAACCAATAATAAAATAACTGCCAAAAATGTAATAACTGGCCAGTTATTTAATCATTTTCTTGCATTAAGACCTAAGAAATGTATTAATTTGTTAGAAATTTATTTGCATCTTATTACCGTATCGGTAATTATTACATTATTGGCTGCTACAAGGTAGAAAAACACACGATTTAACGTTCTACAAAGTTTAGATAATAATGTACCAAGCCAGAGCTGCTGTCTGACTCCACTTGAAAGCTCATAATTGTCCAGTGTGTGGGTACCTTGCATGCCCTGCTTGGATAGACAGTGTTTCCCCTACCATTATATTAGGGGGGTTCCCCCGCACCTCCCCATGAAAGTCATTCTGTTTAATTTTATTTTCTATATAGCGCCAGATCACAACAGAAGTCATTTAAGGTTGCCTTTCCTATAGAACAGGTCTGTACATTGTCCTTTTATTAAACAAAATAAATAGCCTTATGTTATTTATCCTATTTACACAACAGCCTGTCATTTGTGTCTCTACGTGGTCGCACGTTTCCAATTCTCCTCTGCTCTGATCTAGCTACCAGAGAACCTGCTTTGGAAAATGTCACGTCAACCACTTGAAAAGCAGACAAAAATATCTGCCTTTTTTTTTTTCTGCTATCATTAGAAGAAACAAATGCACACCATGAATCCTGTCGTCTGCCCCCCCCTCCCCGAAAGCTGTAAACCTAAAATTAAATAAATTACTTCGTTGTTAAGGACTTGTTTAGCAGAATGAGATATTTCCTTGTCGATCTGGGGTGGTTGGGAAAAATAAAAGTATTTGAATCAGAATAGCTGTTTCCATTTTTTGGTTGTAATTTTTTTTCCTTGAAGCACACATCTGTTTGCCTAATTTTCCTGTTTGTCAAAGAAAATCTTTGGTCCAATTGATTGATTTTATCTGAATTTTTCAGGTACTTTCAGGTTGCTCGCTGCTACAGAGATGAAGGGTCCAAACCAGACCGGCAACCTGAATTCACACAGGTAGGAAAATGGCTTTGTAAAGGAAGGATGCAGTGAACTAATAGCTGTAAGGTATTGCTGTCTTTCCAATGTAACTCTGCCTAGTCTGACTGTCACAAACTTTAACTTCTCCTTGTGGGTTTCTGTCCTTTTTGTAGGTTGACATCGAGATGTCCTTTGTGAACCAAGCTGGCATACAAGCCCTAATTGAAGGTCTGATCCAGCACTTCTGGCCAAAAGAATTGAGGTCAATTTCCACTCCATTTCCTATTATGACTTATGAGGAAGCTATGAGACTTTTTGGGGTGGACAAGCCAGACGTCCGATTTGGAATGCAGGTTAATTTTAAAAAATTACTTGTTAATGATGCATGCAAGCAATTGGTGAAGAAAATTTGTATCAGGGCTAGGAAAATTTAAGGTGTTAACATGTAATATACATTTTAAAATAATTTAAACTAATTGTTGCTTTGATTACGTTATACTAGGTGCTATTAATCAGAAAAATGTTTTATATATATATATATATATATATATGTGTGTGTGTGTGTGTGTGTGTGTGTGTGTGTATTCACAACCCTAGTAATTAATCATCATTCACTTGAAAATTCCAGTCTAAAAACATCTATGATAAGAGTATTGTATATGTTTCTTGTTCCTCTTTAAAAATAGTTGGTGAATATCAGTGAGGTGTTTTCCAGCATAGAAGTGGAGTTTCTGAGAGACATTGTCCACCGGCCAGGGGGGTGTGTCCAGGCCATCCGTGTCCCTGGTGGAACAGTATGTACAGGAAGGGACCGGGTCTAAAGGAAAGTGGTGAAGTATGTCAGTGAGAAGCTTAATCGTGCAAGCTAACACATTTCTATTGTCAGAGACATTTGAAGAACAAGGATTTGGAATCCCTAAAACATCTGGCCAAAGTCCACTTCAGCCAGGTTTGTGTTTGGAAAATACAGTTTTGGGATGACTTGTGTTTTCCCCCCCCCCATCTTTTTGGTTTAATTGTTGCAATGCTACATATCTAATGCAGGAGTGGAGTACCACTGAGCAAGTAGAGCTACACAGCAAGTGGGAGGATATATATTTCAAGGGTTTAACCATCACAAAACATCTTAACTGATCATTTAGAGAATAAAGCATTTTGAATAATTAATACAACCAAAAATGTAGCACAGCAAAGCCATAACGGTGTTCATTTTTCCCCCTCAGACGGTGAATGTGGTGGTGCTGAAGGAGGATGGCACATGGAGATCTTCCATAGCAAAACTCTTACCTGATTCTGCCAAGCAGCATCTCCTCCAGTTGACTGCAGCAAAACCTGGAGACGTCTTAATATTAGCTTCTGGATTGTTGCAAGATGTGGTGAGTAACATTTGATTGAGCCATTATTGCAGGAAAGATATGCAAAATTGACTGCATGGTGGCGCAGTGGCTAGCACTGTTGCCTCACACCATATGTGGATTTTGTGTGTCCTCCCTGTGTTGGGGAGTCCAAAATACAATATCCACTTTGTCATTTAGTTTCCAAAGTCTGTGCACAAGAATCCTGCAAAAATTAAAATGAAATTGCACCACTTGCATTTTAATGTTCCACTCATGCATGTGAAATGTGAGATGTGAAAATTAAAATTAAAAACCCTTTTTGTCTTTTCATTTTCCAATTTCACTTTTCATTTCCTGCTTTGCCTTTTTGTTTGAAAGTTCACTACATGCAAATATATGTTAATCTGAGCGAGGCGGTGGGTGGAGCTATGGATCACTGCTGTGCTTTCTCAGTGCGTCTGCCGATTCTGTTGTTGTCGTGTTTCTTGCCGAGGGTCAACCTTGTCGACCAAATGAATGGCAAAGTCACACGCAGCTTAAGTTAGCTACTTGTGTGAAGCTTCCCATTCGTTTAGCTTCTTATTCTTACCGTCTTACTTCGCGGCTTAAGTTACATCCAACTTCTTTATAGTGGAGTGTTTGCAGCTGCACATGATATCATATGCACTGATATTTTGAAAGACTAAGCCTACGTTCACACCGCAGGAGAAATGTGGCCCAAATTACATTTTTTGCTCACATGACTCATCGTATTTTTTTCATGACAATGTCAACAACACAAGTCACATGGATTCCGATTTTTTTCGACTCCGATTTGGGCCACTTCAGTATGTGGTCATAAATCGGATACGGGTCTGATAAATCGGAATTCATGTGACTTTATGTTACTCTCGATTGACATTCGTCACAATTCTGCACAGGCGGAAGTCGCCGTTTGTTTCCGTCAGAGTACCAAACATGGAAGGGAGCACAGAAGTTGCCCAGTGAGGTGTTGGATTTACTAAGCATTTGGGGAGAGAAATATGTTCAGGCAAAACTGGAAGGCTCTTATCGTAACCAGGCGGTTTTCGAATCAATTAAGTTACGTCTTTGTTTTTGCGCATCATTGCATATTTGTTGTTTTGTGCACGTGTGGCCAGCTCAATATAGTGAACCATTCAGATTGAAATCTGATATTGCCGACATTGAACAGGGAAACAAAAATTCTGATCCGATCTGAAATTAGAATTGAGTATTAAGCCCTGCTGTGTGAACATTGTGTTTTCTTTTTCATTTTCATTTTATTTTTTGCTGAAAATACCTCCCATATTTAAGCCCTCAAAAGTTTTGGAGTGGGACAGCACTAAGCCCTAAGCTGTCAAAACCTCCACACACAGACTAATCTCCACAAGCACTTGCAGATCTGCCAAGGCAGAAGTATAGCAAATCATGTGTAAAAACACAGCCAATTGAGAGGTCCGCTTGAGTTGTAACTGATGACTTGTCGGTATATGCAGTTCTTGGACTTCTTAGCTGTTAATAGCTATGTACACATTTACAGATTTGTAGACGCACACATACAAATCACGGTACACTTGCAATTCTCATTACACATACAAATCTGATTATGCACACACGGATTGAGATACAGTCACACTACTCTCCATACACATTTGCAAATCATTTTGCTACAATAAATCATAAATATCCTTCTGCTCTCCATGTTTTTGGACAGTGCGGTTTGCTGGGGAAACTCCGGCTGCAGTGTGTCCAGCTGTTGGAGGACAAGGGCCTGATTGTTCGGGATCCCTCTGCCTTTCACTTCCTTTGGGTGGTCGATTTCCCGCTCTTTCTTCCCAAGAAGGAGCACGCTGCTGAGCTGGAGTCAGCCCACCACCCATTCACTGCTGCACACCCTGAGGATCTTCACCTGCTGCTTAAGGAACCCCACAAGGTCACAGCCAATGCACATGCACTCCAATATGCATGTTTGTATATAAGGCACTCCCATGCATTGATATTAAATATATGAAACTGTTACTATATAACTTTGCATTAGGTAAGATTTTTGTCTTTCTAGACTTCTGCTTTTTGTTTTCTGGAGAATTCTGAAATCGACAGATTCTCCAATCTCGTTACATTGGATATTGCTCGCTGCAGAAAATGTTGAAATATTGATTGCCACAAAAATCCTTTAATTTGTTAGGTAAGCAGTACAGAAAAAAATATTGAATACACACTCATACTGCTAAACGCTTACTCCATATTCTGATATAGGTGCGGAGCCAGCATTTTGACCTGGTTGTGAACGGGTGTGAGGTAGGAGGAGGGTCTATACGTATTCATGATGCATCAGTGCAGAAGTTTGTGCTGGAAAAAATCCTAAAGGTAATTTCTCCTGTAAATGCTTATTCTCCTTTAAATGCTTATTTCAATAAAAAAAATCTGATTGGACAAGAGGCATTCTATGAGGGCTGCCATCAAAATTTGACTGCAGTCAGCCATTTCATGTCAGATGTATCACTAATTTACAGATGTATCTAAAAGCTGTTACTTAGTCAAATATAAATTATACAAAGTAGTTGGGAGTGGCTGAGCTGTGTTGCATTGGAATGTTGTAACGGTTGACTGCTAGGAACTATATTTTTTCGTTGAGGTCTGTAAATATTTAAATAATCAAATATTATCTCTTGTGGCATTATTGCTGTTAACTTATAAATGCAACTCAATGAACTATTGTATAAAAGCAATAACATGCTTGGTCGTGTGGTCGTACTCCAATATATCACTTTAATATTTTATCTGTAGCCTCATGACCAAATCACAATTGTGATATATTGAAGTACAACCATACTCATTCTTCTTTGTTATTGCTCAATTAATGATTTGAGTAACTATTAGAGATTCACTTTAACTGTTAGCTGTAGGTCTTTTTTATGTGGACATGGTGGAGTGGTGTATAGTTGTATAGAGTATGGTTTAAGTTTCCCCCTTTTAATACTGTCATAAAGCAGTATATGGCAGCTTCTATGAAACCTGCTCGGTAGTATATGGGTATACTCATATTGATCTGAATAGTGTAGTATGCTACAGTACTTATAAATTGCTAAATTCTAAATTACAAAGTTTGAGAGCCCAAATGTTCTAAGTTTTAAGATATTCATGTAAGCCGCAGAAAATTTAGGATTCCAAAGGTCACAGCAGTCTGGAGTCCTGCTTGGATATTATGAAATGTCCTGTTATTTCCTTATCTTGTATTTTGTGCCAGGAATCCCTTGTGCATTTCCCTTAAGCACTTTCCCAATGCAGGAACTATTTCAGGAACGAGGAGTACCATTTTTATTTCTGAACTGTAAATTTCCATCGATAACAAATATTTACACACACACACACACCTCTGTTTAATATCGCCAGTGCTGGCAGCACTTATTACTGTAAAAGTTCCTGACTGAGATGAAACTAGGTTCCTGAAATTCTGTGGGAAAGTACTTATTTGCTGTGCAGCAGCTGATTTAACAGTGGCAATCATTTTGTAGAGACTGTGGCATACTTCTTTAATAGCCACACATCTGGAATGAGTTTTTGGCAGCATGTACTTAACATAAAGTTGGAGAAACATACTATCCGTTGTGGTTTTCTGAATTACAGGAGGATTCTTCTCTCCTTTCTCATCTGTTGGAGGCGCTAGACTCTGGAGCACCTCCACATGGTGGCATTGCTTTAGGTAAAATGGCCGTAGGCAGTTTTCATTTCCATTTGGAGAATGCCTAAGGTGTCTCTTATTACCAAAGTTTCATTTTGAGATTCCATAGCACTTATTTTGCATTTTGTAATGTATTTTATTTTCTGTGACTGATATATTCCCGAGTGATGCGATCTTTCAGTGGAAATTCATAGTCATTTTTTGTTAAAATGGTGTAATATCTAAATTTGATATTATGGACCATGAAAACCATGTGATCTGCTACTTCTTTGTGTAATGAATTTAAAGGATAATGTGATATTCTATATTAACAGGGTTAGACAGATTGCTGTCTATCATTGTGGGTGCCTCCAGCATCCGAGATGTCATCGCCTTTCCTAAGTCCTTCCGTGGACACGACCTCATGAGTGGGGCGCCAGACTTTATCTCTGAAGATGAACTCAGACCATATCATGTTTGTGTGAAATGGCCAGTGCAAGAAGGCAAAGAGAAACAGGAACTAGATCACACCATGAATTCTGCTCTGGATTCATAGCTGACCTCCCTTCTGCAAGCTTTCAGTGTTATTGCAGAAATGGATGGGAGTCCATGAATGAAGCGAGTCTGATTTTTGTTTATTTGTAGTCTTTGTTTTGTATTTTTTATGCAGACTTCATAGAATTTACACAGATCTAAATGTTAATCTGTTAAAGAACATGTCCTTAAAATATGCAGCAGATATCGTAATCTGGTTATTTAATAATTTTGCATTTTTTTAACTGATATTCAGGTCCAAATTGATGTGGAATTTAATTTCATCAAAACTAACATTGCTTTACATTGCCTTTGAACTGATTACCTATTTTGAGAAAAAAAAGCTTTCTATCTAATACTATAGATGTTGAAATGTTTATGACTGCAGATCTCCAAATTAAACACATTTGTTGTTGTGTGAAAATGCTTTCATTGAAATGCAATGCTGTTGTTTACATAAATGCATAGTAGTTTGTTTTAAGAATTACTGATTCTGTTTGGTCAGAGGCTTCACACCTGACTGACAGGTAAAGGAAGGCTGGAAAACCAGCAGTGCTCAGACCTCAAGGACCGTGATTTGAATAATCCTGCTATACATCATAAATGAAAATTGGAATGTTCAATATACAGTCCCAATCAAAAGTTTAAGACCACTTGAAAAATGGCAAAAAATCATATTTTGCATGGTTGGATCTTAACAAGGTTCCAGGTAGAGGTTCAACATGCAACAAGAAGAAATGGGAGTGAGACAAAACATTTTTTTTCAGCATGTAATTTATTGAAAACAAAGCTTAAACTAAAACAGGCTGTTTTACAGCTGATCAAAAGTTTAGGACCACACCTCCAAAAAAACCTGTAACCCCCCCAAAACAGAAATCAAACTTCCAAACATGAACTCAGTACTGAGTAGCTCCACCGTTACTGTTGATTGCTTCAAAAATTTCATTGAGGGGAGTGGGAACATTTAATCAAGTGGTGAAGACAGCCGCACAAAGGGCATCTACTGTCTGGAACTGTTGTCCATTTTTGAAAATTTCCCTTGCTGTATAAACGTCATACAATAATGCACATAAAAAATGCATTATGATTAATATCTCACAGAGACTAATGGTCATATGGATTTCAGCCATAGTTTTAGTTATTTTAAAGAAGGGAAAATTTGAACTTTGCCTAATAGTGATGATAGAGTTGCAGATATTCATAGCCCTAACAGAAAAGGCTGAACAACCAAAATTAGTGGAGTTCTACTCTAAGACTCCTGGATATCCAAACTTCTCACCATATCTCTAAGGGAGAGCCCAGACAGCCTGCGAAGAAACCTCATTTTGGCCTGTATCTGCAATCTCATTCTTTCGGTCACTACCCACAGCTCTTGACCAAAGGTAAGGGTAGGAACAAAGATGGACCAATGGACAAGAGCTTTGCTTTCAGGCTCAGTTCTTTTTTAGTCACGACGAATTGATTAAGCACCTGCATCTGTCCAGGTCTTGATCCGTTTTACCCTCTCTCGTGAACAAGACCCCAAGATATTTAAACTCCTCCACTTGAGGCAGGACTTCCTCCCTGACCTGAAGAGGGCAATCTACCCATTTCTGGCTGCGAACCATGGTCTCAGACTTGGAGCTGCTAATCTTCATCCACACCACTTCGCACTTGGCTGCGAACCGCCCCAGAACATGCTCCACGACCCTAGCAGATGAAGCCAACAGGACCACATCATCCGCAAAAATCCTGATGCCACCAAACTGGTCACCTTCAACACTCTGGCTGTACCTAGAAATCCTGACTATAAATATTATAAACAAGACCGGTGACAAAGGGCAGCTCAGGCGAAGCCCAGCACACACTGGGAACACATCAGACTTATTAATGGCAATGTAGACCAAGCTTCTACTCTGTTTATAGGGACCGAATCGCCTGAACCCCATACTCCTAAAGCACCCCCCCAGAGAGCCAGAGAGCACTTTGGGGAACCCGGTCATAAGCCTTTACTTAGTCTACAAGAGACATGTAGACTGGAGGAGCAAACTCCCAGGCTTCCACCAGTACCCTTGCAAGGGTATAAAGTTGGTCCATTGTTCCACCACCAGGACAAAAACTAAATAGTTCCTCCGGACTCCAAGATTCGACTATAGATCTCACTCTCCTCTCCAGTAGCCTGGAATAGACTATCCCAGGAAGGCTGAGAAGGGTGATCCCCTATAGTTGGAACACAATCTCTGATCACCTTTCTTAAATAAGGGGACCACCACCCTGATCTGCCAATCCAGCATGTGTACTGTCCCTGACCTCCATTGACTGTTGAGCAGGAGTGTCCACGATGACAGCACCACAATATCCAGAGCCTTCTGGTCCTCCATAAGAATTTCATCCACCCCTGTGTCCTTGCCGCCAAGGAGCACTTTAACCAGTCTGGCAACCTCGGCCTCAGTTATGGGCAAGTCCACCTCAGCCACCTTAGACAGGGTTGAGGAGGTCCTCAAAGTATTCCTTCCAACTCCAGATGATGTCCCCAGGTAAGGTCAACAGCACGTCCTCCCCAATGTAAACAGTAGGAACCAGGAACTGCTTCCCCTTCCTGATATTCCGGACGGTTTACCAGACGGGCTGGGTTGGGGTTACCGGTAGCCCCACAGCTCGGTGAATTAACATCAGAGTTTACCCCGGTGAACAAGAGGGCTGCCTCTCTGCACCTTCAGGTCGGGGAGAGGTCTCTGTCATTAGAGCCGAATGACAGTTCAGAGTACCCAGCCTTCTTGGACTCCCTTAGTGGTGTGCTGGTTAGCGCACCACGAGGCGATTCCATCGTTTTCCTGGGGGACTTCAACACTCACGTGGGCAGCGACAGTATGGCTTGGAGGGGGGTGACAGACTCCCTGATCTGAACCCAAGTGGTGTTCTGTTGTTGGACTTCTGTGCAATGTATGGTTTGTCCATAATGAACACCATTTGAATGTCTCAACAGAAATCAAGACTCAGCAGATCAGGCAACATTTTTCCTGTCTTCAACTGTCCAATTTTGGTGAGCTTGTGCAAATTGTAGACTCTTTTCCCTATTTGTAGTGGAGATGAGTGGTACCTGGTGGGGTCTTCTGCTGTTGAAGCCCATCTGCCTCAAGGTTGTGCGTGTTTTGGCTTCACAAATGCTTTGCTGCAAACCTGGGTTGTAACGACTGGTTATTTCAGTCAGAGTTGCTCTTCTATCAGCTTGAATCAGTCGGCCCATTTTCCTCTGACTTCTAGCATCAATAAGGCATTTTCGCCCACAGGACTGCCGCATACTGGATGTCTTTCCCTTTTCACACCATTCTTTGTAAACCCTAGAAA
>JABFDZ020000047.1:18981326-18991844 GCA_019775955.2 Pollimyrus isidori
TTTTTATTGGTTTATTAAGTACAAACAGGCGAGTTATGAAAAATTGAGTGTGAGGGATAATTTGTTCACTTAACACAGAAAGATGAGGAATGAGATGGCTAATTGTAGTAGCGTATAGTCCACTGTCTATAATAGCCTAATTTAGATATCACCTTTTTTTAACCCACTACCGACAACTTTGACCGGTTAACGTTGATACGGTCAACCATCGGTCATCGGTTAACATCCCTAAATCCATCACTGACCAATCAGTACTGCTGCTCTCTATACACAGTTTGCGTGATTGCGAAGTGAAAGTAAAAAACGAGCGCAAATTCAAACGCGATTTCAATATTTCACATATTGGTAGTGGCTCATTGATGGCCAAAAATGACAATTACCCAGCTACATTTGTGAAAAAATGGAAAAGCACTGGACATATATTTTTCCTTCCTATGATAGCCCGATGGGCAGGGCTGATATAGATTTTGGTAGCCCGACTGGTAGACACAATAGCCCCGGGACGTCGGGCTAGCTCTTTTGTGAGCCCTGGTTTAGAAAGAAGCCAGCTGCAAAGGCTAGTGTAATCTTGAGTATTTTAAACTTTAATTACAATAAGTTATTTAGCAGCTCCTTTTATCCAAAGCCATGTCAAATTGAGAGAACAGGGTCAC
The DNA here is from genome assembly GCA_019775955.2 of Pollimyrus isidori. NCBI lineage: Eukaryota > Metazoa > Chordata > Actinopteri > Osteoglossiformes > Mormyridae > Pollimyrus > Pollimyrus isidori. Next base: position 18,981,980 of record JABFDZ020000047.1, read on the forward strand.
CCAGTCCCTAAAGCAACATGGGGATAAGGGTCCTACTCAAGAGGCCAAAAGTAAAATTACTCTGGGATTCAAAGTACCGTAATGACTTTCTAATGATGAGCAAAGAATACTAATCAGCAGAGCCACATATCAGCCCATGAGAAGACACCTACCAACAGTACAGAAGAGAACGCTGGCATGCGGCCTGGGAAGTATGGACTCAAAGCGGACGCTGTAGCCACAGCTCTTGCCCACATCTTCCCCGCGTTCAAAGGCAACACGCTCAGCAACAGACACAGCGCTGATACGGCGAGGCTGGCAACAAAAAAAGGGACAATCAGGATCGAAGTGAAGCTTCAAGCAGCCTATCACTGAATCCCTACTGCAGCACTTTGTAATGATAAAATACTAATAATTCACTTAAGGTACTGCATCTTTTCATTATCTTGGGACATATCACACAAATAAGGGTTCACTGAAATAGCATTTAAGTATATAAACAGTAATCAGAATGATTTCTGGTCTAAAAGAGATTACATACAATAATCACACAAGTGAATGTGTGCCAAGGCCTCTCGGATTTTAAAAACAAATAATCTTTAAGGTTTCATATACCCCTGCTAAGGTCATGCTGAGACTTAGAATTGTATTACTGCATGTGAATATTAAGGACAAAACACACACTCATACGCTGTCATTTTACAACGCAGAATATTTCTGCACTGATGTAAATGTGATAATTATGAGAACACCGAAGTACATTATTCTCTATATTAAAAATAAAAGATTGTGTCTGTGTGTATATTATACATAAATATAGCAAGAAAATTTAGATTCAAATTATTTCAAAAGATGAGGTTAAAAAGGTGTCATGTCATACAGCGCCATATCTGTGTAAGAGAAATTACTAAACGTGTCACATTCAAAAAATGAATGAAAGAAAAAACTGAATTATTTAATAGATAGGCATCATAAATGGAAAGTATTGTGTGAATATTTTGAGCAGGGTACATGGGACAGCAACACAGGGAGACAAAGTATCAAAGATTGGAAAAAAAAAAAACAGGCACATACGTAATGAAATAGTTTACAGGTTTCTAAAGTGGAGGGCAGAAAAACAAAATATCCCAAATAAAAATGAGGGCAAGATGTCTGTCAGTATGCTTCCACCTCATAATACAAGAGTTTAAGAGGAATACTTAAGTCATTAACCATTTTCAAATTTATAGCATATGGAAACAATATTTACCTGAGTCACAACAATGTTACAGTCTGATGCCTTGCCACTTTTAATGAATTCATCAAGGATGTACTGGGGAACTTGGGTGGTCTTTCCACACCCAGTGGCACCACGAATGATGACCACAGGACTGTTCTTTATGGTTCTTAGGATCTCCTCTTCAAATTTCTTCACAGGGAGTTGCTGCCGTTCTTCGATAACCTATTAAAGTTAACAACAAAGTTTGTACAACTTAAACATCATGGAAAACTTCAGAGAAGTTTAAGGGCAAATCATACCTTCTGTAGATTTTGATCCTGCTCCAACTGGTACATTAGCTCTTGCATAAGGTCGAAACTGATCTGTTCCGGACTGCACTGGAAACAACATTAAAATAAATTGAAATAAATTCACCCTCATACCTAAGAAAGTAACAAAATTCAGGAAGAATGTTTCTTCTTGCATGAAACTGCTTTCTTAACAGACAGGATTTGATCATGACACAACCCACCATAATGGGTAAACAATTGCATTATACAGAGGTACACTTTAATCGTAGACAGGAACAAACCACAAAAACACCCAAAGAGTGAGAGAGCTTACTAAAGCTAGAGGGCCCTCATCGATGTTGCTGCTAGTCCAAGGGTTCCAGTTGACCTGAGGTGGTGACCAGGGCACCACACCGGCTGCATTCTGCTTTTGGGATGGCTCGAAGTGAGCCATCTTCCCCTGGACCAGGGATACGCTAGCATCTGGACCTTCAGGCTGCAGGAGGGCATGAAGTTTTTAGTGTCAAAGGTTCATTCTTCATACCACCCCCTCCCCCTCCATATGGTCTATGCCTTATTCTATGGACGATCTCACTAAAAGCCTCTACTATACTTGGAAGGACATTACAACATCTTATTGATAAACTACAATCACATGTGAATTGAGAATGAGTTAATGCCAAAAAAGTTAACAGAAGATTCTTATATTGTGAAGAACAATAGAAGTGAAATAACTAACCTTTAAAAAAAATTTCTTAAATCCCTACCTGACGAAAAAATGGGAGGAAACGATACAAATATAAAAATGGCACTAACCCCTGCAGCATGGACCAAAAACTAGAGAAGATCAAAAGTACAAAAGAGTACCGACTGAAAAAACAAAGAGCATAAACAAAGTTCAAACACCCAAGTGATGAAGTCTGAAGAAAGCAAGACTAGAAAAATATGCTAATATAATATGCCAAATCAAACCGATTTACCAGTTTGACATCCCAGAAGATATTGGCACTTTAAATTAGAGATTCAAATGCATCGTAGATTAAAACTATTGATAAACAGCCTTTTCTATCAGGTGTAAATTTGTTTATGTTTTTTAACTCCACTTTTTATACTCAACAAATTACATCATTTGGTTAAGTAATTTTAACGATGCAAACCATTTACAGCAGGGGTACCCAAAATTTTTCTAACTCAAGATCTACTTTTCAAGTGGCCAGTGGGCCAAGATCTACCAGTTCAAACAGGGAGCCACAGCTATTACTCTTTTACTACTCTAGCTATTGCCTTTCTACATAGTTACCATGCACACAGCAAATCCAGACAAATCCAGAAAATTCTCCAAATTGAAAAAGTGTATATAAATGGATTTCTCTGCCTTGGCTAAGTAAAAACTGTTGTGCTGCTAGCTGACTGTTCAGTTCTCACACTTTTCGGCTGTGTATAGCTGTTTTAGCAGGGAACTCTGTCTCGTAGCATTAGTGCATGGTTTTGAAATGCCGCTCCAAACTGCCCTTCTTTGGTAAAGCCACACTCACACCGCATATACGACATATGGACTTCGAATTTGAGTACTGTAAATAAAAAAAATACTCCTCTTCCCACTCTGAGTGAACATGATACCTTGTTGATCTTTTGGCTTCCGATATGTTTGCGTGATAAAGGCTTGCAGTACACAATTAGTCGCAGGCTGAAAAATGAGCGTGCAGGCAAGTGCATGGATGCTTGCGGCGCAGCTCGTGATTGAGAATTACTCCAAGATGAACTGAGGACCTCTGATTTACAACATCATGTGCTCTGCTCTGAAGTTTGTATTGCATGAGACTTAAACTGAGATGCAGAGCCATGGAGGCGGTCACCTTTACTCCTTTATAAAATCCAAGTTTGGCACTTCAGAGATCAAGACCTTGAGCACAAAGTTTTCAACACAAACTGAGCACACACTATGGATGCAGGAAAATGTAGAACTCTCCACTGTCTTTATGGAGCATCCTGAGAGCACTATCCATAGTGCTGGTTTACAATACAGATGAATTACTTCATTGGACTGAACTTTTAAAATTGTTGAATGCAGAGATTTTATATTTAAATAAGCATAAATAAAGCAAAACAAAAACCACTTGTCTAATTCTGAAAGGATTCTCTTTCAAACTGAACATACGTCAAATTTAAAAGTCTTTCATTAAATATAGCTTTAAACTTAAACTGTTTGGTTATAACTCATGACACATTGTAAATAAGCAAAAAAGAAAATATAGCAAATTAAAATACATGCGCAGATGTATAAAGCAAAACTTACCAGCGGTGGAATCTGCATGCCCAGTTCCTGGACCATGCATTTCAGCTGCCTCTGCAAATCATCTGCCATATTCACTTCAAAAGCTTCCATCTGTCAGATTTCAAGAAAACTTTTATCTTTTGGATTTTGACCCGAATGCACTACATATACATGTTTGTATTCATTTTGTTTCCTTCCCTTCCCCCCATTATTTTTCTTGAAGTCAATACCAGAACCACTGTGGGGAAAGACTGGGAGATGAATAGTCACCAATGGTGTTAACCAACATCTGCAGCTCAGGTTTAAGCCTTGCAATGGGAACAGTAATGCCTGACTCACCGTCTCTCCTTCCTTCTTCTTTGTCAGGCCTGTATATGCCTCAATGACACCCAAATGGTAAAGCTGCCGCACAATGGATAGAGCACAGGACTGGGCAGCCAGCTTCTTGTTAGAGCCATGCTCACGGGCAAAGATTTCTGTAATATTTAAGATAAGGCCATTCAGTCAGCTTTGATCAGCTATTAAAATAATTTCAGCATTTCATGTACTAAGTAAATATTTTTAAAAATAGGAATATTTCCCTCATGGAGCACAGCTACAGGCTTTTTTGACTTATGTACATCAGAGAATCAACCCCCAAGTGCATATCTGGCCTAAGCACATGAAAACCACTGACTTAAGGTGATGGTATACTAGGCTTAAGTGACAAAAAGCACACAACTAAACTACAAATTAATTTACATCTAAAAAAAACATTTTACTTACTTCTGCCAAGTTGCCTTACAAAAACACTCATTTCTGCAATAAAACTCCTGTAACAGAAAAATAAAGCACAGTTAAGACATCAAGCATGCAGCAAAATTTATAAAGCAAACAAATGTAGCGAACAAGAATGCAATCACAAACTAGAAGAACATTCAGTATCATATGACTACATCACAAACAATAAAGAAATAGCATTCAATAGTATACATTCCATCAATTAACAGATGCAAAGTCTCCCTAAATACGTGACAATCTTAGCTCAGCAAGTCAAATCTCTTAGCAGAGCATTAAGGACGACAAAATGAAATCGAAACAGCTGGGAAAAAACATTACTGTATAAAAAGATTTACAGGGATTTTTCCCATTATACCTCTACCCATAGAATGAAAAGTGAAAACAGTTCAGATTGATGGATTCTTAGGACCTGATGATGCCTGTCATTTGTCAGAGAAACTGTAATGGATATGGTGCACCCTACTAGACACTTACATATGGATATTCAGAGCATGACTGAGCTTTGAAATAACTTTTCAATGACTTTATAAAATTTTTCATTTTTTTAAAAGAATGATACAAAAATGGTGGTTGTGGCTACCTGTTATTCTACTGCAAACACAAACAAACTCAAATGCCATCCAGCCACAAATAGTACACACTGTTCAAGAGAAATGTGGCAAGACCAAGAACATAGTGAGAAACGGAGTCATACTTTGTAATAATCTATACAGAAACACAAAAATGAACGTAGATTTGTTCAGCTGGCCATTATACAAACATAAGAAAGGCTCAGCAGATAGGAAAAACATTGATTATTACAGTGTTCTTACTATTACAGCCGAATGGCTCTGCCATAGTTCAAAGAAAAGTTTAGAAGGAGAACTTTTCAGGATAAAATATCAAATTTAACTTAAGTTTATTTTTGCATGACAAAAGTTCATCTTGCAGACTGCATTTTTTTAAAAAACTGCATTTTCTTACTTAAAACAAACAATTAAGGGCTTAGACTAATAAAGCAATTTTACATAATGAAATACATATGTGTACTACTTATATATAAAACGGAGACCTGTTACTTGATCCCTCCTTGATATGTCCCCCAAAACTTTATAGAATTTTTTCCCAATTAAAATGGAAAGTTTAAAGCTTTCTCAAGTTACAAGACAAGACATGGACAGGACTGGCTTTACTCAAACTGGTGTAAACTCTTGAGTAATTTGTCCCCAATGTGGAGATCTAACCCATGAATCTGATATTAAGAGCCTCATGCTCTATTAAACTGTGTTGACCCCAGGTTAATTTTTTCTAATAGCCTACATGTAATTCAAGTTCATAATTACAGGACAAGAAATACAATCCTGACTGAAACTACAGCCTGTGACAGAGAAGTCTTACTGGCAGAACCACTAAGGGAGGACTGGATAGTCCAAGCCTGTACAATGCAGTACCAGGCCATAGAAACAGAAAGTCTTCTATTAATATCACACTAATCTATGAAGGCATACGCAAGTCAGTCAGTATGTATTTTATTTATATAGTACCTTTATAGAACAAACGTCATAAAGTGCTTCACAGGTACTAAAACAAAGACAACCAAACATAAACAAATAGCCTGTCTGTACATAAAAGTTTGCAGATATATAAACAATATTTTCTGTATTGTTAGCATGCCCAGGGGGGTTTGGCAACCAGTTGACCTTGGACCCCCAGAGGTATTTTTTCCTCCCCACCTGGGAATTTTTGGTTCCTCTCCTCCGTTGTCAATTGCCTTTTTTTCTTTTCTTTTTCATTCTTTTCTATTCTGTCCTTTTTCTGTCTTATGTATTTAATTTTATATGTATATCAATGTGTTCTAACACCCATGTAAAGCACCCTGAAACAACTCTGTGGTGAAGGGCGCTATATAAAAATAAATTAAATTGAAATTAATTGAAATATTCTACATTCTACAGCAAACAACTGCCAAAGTTGTCTTACATCTTAAACTTGGACCTGGGATTAACAAGACATCTCTGACAAGAAGACCTGCATACTTTAAGAAAAATTCTGCTGACCTGTTGTGATCAGGACCAACTTGGCTGTATTTGTATTCAGTCTGATTTTTCTCCTTTTGGAAAAACTGGTTCAGTCGAGCTTTGGCATTCTCTAAAGTCCAATTCCCATGAAGTCCCGCATTCAAATCAACCTCCTCAGACTCCAGTGTCTTCAGACATGGAAACAAGAATGTAATGCAATTTCTCTTTTTTTTTTTTTTTTTTTTAAAAAAAGACTGTATAATGTAATCACATTACCGTATTTAAACAGATAATCATAACTATAAACAAACTAACATATATACTAGCTACATTTACTGATGATGGGTGAGTTAATAAAAGACTTACTGCTTTTGCTTCTTGCTCCTCTCTCTTAGTGAAGTAGTCTTTCAGGTTAGCCCCACGGTCTGACAGGGCATCGCTGTACCCAGAATACCCCATACCAGCAACAGTTCCAGAGCTATTGCCTGATTGCTCTTTAATAAAAAGTAATAATAAAAATAAATGAATGCACACAAAAATAACATGTTTAACTAAAAACAAGAATTTTCCTCACATTTTTAATAAAAGCACACTAAAACAACGCAAAATAGAAATGTGATTTAAGCCAATAAAAACATTATTTGCAGATAAAATGTATACTGTACATTTCTAAAATAATATCAATAAAAATAAGGGATCCATCCATGTTAAAACCATAATAAACTCAACTGAAGAGTTAAAATCTAAGCATTAAACAAACAGCTGCAAAAAAACAAGAAACAAAAAACAAAGTCAATCATGATTTTTCTTGATAGAAATTATACCTTTATCAGCTTGGACTACTAAATGTGGGGGAAGAGGCCCATTTGAAGGCAGATTTCCAAACCCATCTGCTACCCCTCTGCCTGCATCTACCTCATTTACAGACACCTGCAGAAGAAGCATAATGACAAACTAAACAAATTATTTCACTTTCTTAAGAAAAAGTATTTTGAAACAACAGCTAAAACTAACCCCAATAGCAGGAACATCTGCAGCATTCAATTCACCAACACGGACAAGAAAATTGACAAAGTCTCTTGCTGCGTTGGCCTGAGCATCCTTCTTGTTGGTGGAATTCCCCATTCCAGTGTAGCTGAAGCCATCCACACGAACCTATTCAGAAAGAAGCCCACGATATTTAGCATTTATTATAACTGTTGCATTTTACTACTATACATGCATGACTGCTCTTACCTCACACATAAACTTCTGCCTGTTCTTGTTGCCAACAGCACGGATTTCATAGTTTGGTGTTATTTTCTTTTTCCCACACCAGGCATAGAGGAAATTTTTTATGTCCCCCATCAGAATCCAAATTCCCTGTTGATTTAAGACGTGAAATAATCGTGAGGTAAGCGATACATAAACGTAGATAATGCTTAGGTTCAGGCAAGGGTAAACACCATGGCGAATTCTGGCGAACATTTTGATCAAAACGCGACTTTCGTTCTTTTCTTCATTTTGCTACGTACACAGACGAGTTTTACCATGGACACGTTTGTCCGTGTACAAACAGATTGATCATAGTCAAATCACATCACGCAAGCAAGTTATAAGGAGGCAATAATAGTCTAATGCAGGCAAAGTTCTAACTAATGTGCGATACAGCAAGTCTTGGAAAACTGAAGCCACTTAGTAATTTAATAGGTTATCCATAAGCGATGTTACCTGAGGTACCCAAATTACTCATTTAAAAGTAGAACACCGCTAACCAGACAATAGTTAGCTAGCGCTGCCAGTTACCCACTAGCTTCCTAGCTAGCCAATACGGTCTACAACTTTCCTATCACAGATTTTATATGTCGAAATGTGAAAATAAATAGGTTAAATAACACTAGTGTTGTGTTTTTAAAATAAGAACGCAAACGTATAAACATTACGTTTAAAACTGCGATTTATAGTAATATTTAACCATATACATTAATGTATCACATACCACTTTACATCTGTACGCTAATAAAACATGAACAAACCACTTCCGGTGCACGCTGATTGAATTACCGCGATACTTGAAGTCGCGTCAACGCTTACCAGAGGTTTGTTCTCTAAGGCAGCCGCCGAGGAAATTTGCAAAACTTTAAAGATACAGAGGACCCAATGAGCACCTGCCTTTCAAAAACCCTCTGCTCAACCCTGCCTTACATGTATCTCAATATCTATCCTCACTAAGTGGATATCTTCACAGACTGAATATTGAGCCTGTACTAAATTTAAGGTTGTAAGACAGATAGACTTGATATACTGTTAAATTAGCCCAGGGCATTTACATTGATGTAGTTGTCTGGCAATAACAATTCAGTTTGCTGTTATGCTTGCCCTAGATGAAGCTACAAACCTGTCGTGTGCAGCACAGGACACACGTCTATGCTTTGAAAGAATATGGTATACTATGTGTGGGGTTAGGACTACCATATCTGGTGCGACAAAAAAGAGGATGCTCTGTCCCTCAGTAAATGTCACAAATGAAATATTTAAAATGTTTGTGACGTCAACTTTCTGTAAGATAATGTCACTTGTGAGCAGTGCGACTTGTAAAGATGTGCATATCATTTGATCTTTAATGTAAATGTGTGCACAAGACTTGCAAACGTGGTGGGATACTGAGTGGCTGCAGTATATTGAAAACTGGTGCCTTTTCCTTCACTTTGCGCTGTTGCTTGCAATATTGGGTTATACAGATGTCAGCGCTAAACCTGGAAAAACCACAGATTTTTGAAAAACTAACTTGGACTGAAGACATATACTAACTCTATACAGGGTCAATTAAAATAAATAAAGAAATAATCAAATAAATGAATAAATAAAGAAATATAGATAGACATCAAATTAAATCACTTTTACGTCACATTACTTGTCACCAGCACACAGGTACTATGCATGTGAGTGAAATGCTTGTGTGCAAAGCCTTTCGAAGCAGCTATAGTATGACATGAATTAACAATCAAACTATTAGTGTAAATATATAAAACATAAACATTTGACAAATCTAAGTGAACGCTGTTGTGAAATAAGAATGTACAGTTAGTAAAGTGCAGAAGACCATTATGTGCAATGTGTGGTAAACGGCTGAGTGTCAGATAGATAGATAGATAGATAGATAGATAGATAGATAGATAGATAGTAGGCAATTTGCTTGTATTTCTTGAAGATGAAACAAATATATATGTGGTCTTGAAACAAAGAAATACATAACAAACTGGTAAGAGATCAGTTGCATGGTTCCAAACCTGGAAGCAACTATGTTTTTGGGCAATGTATTCCCACTCTACTTTTTTCCACATCACAAAATAAAAGGTTGATGCTC
>JABFDZ020000047.1:19034358-19047324 GCA_019775955.2 Pollimyrus isidori
AATAAATACCGTACCGTGCCATTCATACCGAGGTATTACCGTACCGTGAAGTTTTGATACCGTTACATCCCTAGTAACAGGTCTAAGTAACGGAGTCAGTCTGGATATTTATTTACATAATACTTTCCATACAGTTGTGTACTTTTTATTTTAAACATTAATTACATATCCCCTTTATGCTAAAAATGTTGTACAGTTCTATAGTTTTTTTTCCAGATGATCTAAAAGCAGTATAGTACTATTTGTACTTTATGTCATAACAGTAACTGTTACCCTCACGAAACAGACTGAATTGACATGTTCTGTATTATTCTAAGTGAGATGCCTGTGCAGTCTACAGTCCAGGAGAACGCAGACAGCATCTTCCCAATGAAGAGGCTCACCACTGCCCAGCAGTTTACAGAAAGCGTGACAGTTCTTGAAAAGGAGGATCAGGAAAATCCTCTTCCCTATGGCCGTAGCATCTCTCTGATGGACCTGCAGGATCTCCAGCTGAGTCATGGTAAGGGAACGCCACAGCGGGAGCTCTCTGTCAGGCTCAGCTGCATGGACTCCCAGATGTCCGACGGCATCCTGCAGCTCCCCCATGCTTCTCTTCACTCTTTAAACCTGGGACCTTCGACGCTGAGCGACCTGCCCCAAAGTGTCCCTCAGATGCGGAAGCCCCTTCACCCCATGGTCAAACAGCAAAGCAACTTGCAGCCTCTGTGCTTCCAGAATCCTGTTTACCAGCTGGTCAATCTGCCTGCTCAGTCAGAAAAATCTTTCCATCCAGGCTCGAGCTCAGAGAGTCTCAACATGGAGAGCATGCATGGCCTTAGCTGCTTTAATGAATTCTTCCAGAGCAACATGAGCATTGCATCCAACAGCAGCATGGAAGAATGTGATCATGGAAGTGCATTAAGCAAGGAGCGCTTTACTCCATGTCAACTTGGACAACCAGAGCCCAATACCCTGCCCCAGCCTACCGGCTTGTCTCCGCAGACTCACTTGAACACCCACCATGTTGTCATGGGTGCACAAGTATGCTCTAGTGATGGGCTCCAGGCTCCATACACCCTTCCTCATAACTCCCCCTTGCAGAGCAACAAAAGCACCAGCAAAGGGGGCCTCCATAATGATTGTTCCTGTCAGCATTCTACCTCCTCCAGGGACAGCCCAATACCCCTTGCCAGGGAGCCAAATAAGCAGGTACTGTGTCCACGGACATAATAAGGTACACATGCATACAGAAGTAAACAAACCACTACAAAAAATGTTTAACCCAATTTTTTTTTTTTACCCGGGGTGGTGACGGCTATAAGTTGCAGGCTCTTGGCATGCTTGTGTTGGCTGCAGGGGGCTGTACCTAGTGAATCGGTCAACGTATCCCCAGTGGACAGGACAGCTGCTTGGGTGCTAAATAATGGCCAGTATGAAGATTATGAGGTGGAAAAGCATTGTCCAAGTCAGGATGGAAACAAATGTATAAAAAAGGTAAAGAATTTTCTTACTGTGGCCTTGAGAGGATTTATATGCATGAGTGGAGTGATTTGAAGAACACAAGTAAAGCTGGATGTGTATTAAAAATTGGTAATGTTTTACATTAACTTCATATTCATAATGCATTTCTTATTCATTCATAAACAGCATATAAGTATACCATGCATCCTAACATACCTTGACAGTTTTAATGTACATTAATAGTAAACATTATATGATAATAACAAACGTTATAATCCTATGTTTGTTGTTAATGTATATTAATGCTGTTTAGGTATGTTAGGATGTTATGGTATATTTATTATGAAAGTGTAGTTAATTCATATTCAGATACTTTATTGTCATTGTTGTTTCCACAGCAACAAAATTTAAAGGTGCATCCTCTCCAGTGTCACATCCAAACAACAGACACATTAGTAACAATAAAACATCCAATAAATAAACAAACAATAAATATACAAACAGACCAGCACGATACAGTACTTATACACCTAAGTTTCAAGATACTACACGTTTCACCTCTTGCACCTGAAAATAGCAGCATTAAAATTAAGCAATGGTTCAACTTGGTTGTAAATATGACACTGTATTGTAAATATAGGTGCATCAAATCAGATTGTCAGCTTAGCAGCATTTAGTATGGTGATTGGTGAAGGATAGAAACTGTTTTTTAGCCTGTTAGCTTCAAACAGTTCAAACAGTACATGTTAAGGGTGTGATGGGTCCTGAAGAATTTTCTTGATGTGGAGTAAAACCAAACATCTACGTGATTTATGGTATACATTTTGTACTTTTGCTTAAGTTTAGATGTAAATCAGACTATTGTGGATTAGAACTGATCTCTAGTGGAAGTGGTCTCTTGCATGAAGTAACTTAGACTTTGGCTGGGAGAGAGAGACACACTCACTTTTTGAACATGCAAATAGAAAGTCACGCTTCCGACACTCCGTGTGCTCCACTTTTGAAGTCATGTCCCTTTGTGGGTGTCCCTGTGGGCCATTTCCATCAGTATGAACTCGAAATCTCCAAGCTGAAGGAGCGCCTGCGAGCATCCAGCCACCGCCTGGGCCAGTACGAGCACCGCCTTCTGACTCAGGAACAGCAGATGCAGAAGCTGCTGCTTGACTACAAAGTGCGTCTGCAGGATAGTGAGGAGAGATTGCGGCGGCAGCAGGAGGAGAAGGACACCCAGATGAAGAGCATCATCTTTCGGTATTTCATTGAAATCAGCAGAATCAGAAACGGAAGTTACATCCTTCCTGTCCTATACCTGCTTTGCCCTGTATCCCTTTTCCTGTAAATCAAATCTGATAAGTGCATGTTTTCCAGTCCTTCAACTAGCGTAGAATGCCAATGTGCTTTGAGGGAAAAACTCTTCATTAAATTAGGTTCACTGCTTCAACATGGAGGGTGTTTGTGATAATATTCAATAAATAAGCATGCAATTAAAATAATTATTTGAATTGTCATGTAAATGATTTTTTCAATAATCATTTAAATTGTTATTTAAATGATTGTTTAAATGACTATTGAAATTATTCTAGCAACCATAAAATTATGTGTCAAAGTCACCCATCAAACTCAATGGACGGGCTCTAAATAAAACACAAGTTTTGGTTGTTTACATTCCAAACTAAATCACAATAGATCAATCTCATCCAGTTGACTAAATCTTTATTTATGACTGATCCATCCTATGGACGCATTAAGAAACTTTCTAACTTATCAAAGAGTTATGGTAAGATTTGTAACACGAGTGACTAGGGTTAGGGTTTTATTACAGTAGTCCCCCCTCCACATCAAACTCGCTCATCCATGTCCTTATGTACCTTACACCTGGTGTGCAGTCATGTTGAAACAGGAGGGGGCCTCTTCCCCAATCTGTTCCCACAAAGTTGGGAGCATGAAATTGCCCAAAATGGCTTAGAATGCCACAGCATTAAGAGTTCCATTCACGGAAACTGAGGCCAGTGCCCCCTCCACCAAACTTTACACTTTGCACAATGTACATAATTATACAATACTGTACTCTCTCCAATTTTTATTATTTTTATCTCTCCACCCTTATATAGATTGATGACTGTAGAAGATGAACTGAAGAAGGACCATACAGAGATGCAGGCAATAATAGATGCTAAGCAGAAGATTATTGCAGCACAGGTAAGTCATAATCAATTTTGGAATGAAACAACTTTGAACTCATTTTGTCTCATACAGCGGCCTCCACAATTATTGACACCACTTGTAAAGATTTGTAAAAAAAGGGTTAGAAAAAATGTAGCTTTTAGTGAAGTAGCTTTATCTCACACTGAAAAAAGTGAAACGCATTCATTCAAAGAAAAACAAATCCTCCATCAAGGAATAATTATTTTTGACAAAAACACATGTGCCACGATTGTTGGCACGCCTGGAAATTATAGTGAACATAATGTAACTGAAGCATGTCTCCCCAGTAAATTGTACATCTTTCAGTGAATATGAACCTTCAAGCTATAATTTGTGACTTCTTGATTAATTGGGGTACAAACATGAGTGACACAGAGCCCAAATTCCCTTAGTCATCCATCTACATGGGAAAGATAAGAGAACATAACTAAATGAGGGAGAAGTGTGTTCACCTTAAGTCAGGCAGTGGGTATTAAAAAATAGCTAGTCACCTGAAAATGCCCATTTCTACTGTTATGGTAAAAAATGTGGACAACAACTGGAACTGTTACAAACCTACCTGGAAGAGGACCTAAGTTTATTCTTCCCTCACATACAGTGAGGAGGATCATAAGAGAGGTTCACTGTTGGTGAATTACAAGACCAAGTAAAATCTTGAGGTTACCACGTTTCTGAAAAAACTTGCCCTTCTTGCTAACAGATTTTTTGGAAGGTATGCCAGAAAAAGATTTTTTGTCAGTTAACCACATGCATAAGCACCTGAAGTTTGTACAACACTACTACAGCTTTGACTGGAACCAAATTCAATGGTCTGAAGAATCAAAATTGGAGTTTTTTTGGCAATAAATTTTCAAGGTGGGTTTGGTGCAAAAAGAAAAGATGGCTGTAATGAGAATAACCTTATCCCAACTGTAAAATATGGTGGAGGTTCTGTGATGGTGTGGGGCTGTTTTTCATCCAAAAGCCCTGGAAAACTTGTCCAAATCAACACAAAAGTTTTTTGGCTCACCACAGAATTCTGCCATGGTCATCTCAGTCCTCTAACCCGAACCCCATTGATAACCTGTGGGCTGAGGTGAAGAGGAGAGTGCAGAAGACAGGGCCAAGGACCCTGGATGATCTGGATAAATTCTGTAAAGAGGAATGGTCTTAGACATCCTGCTCTGTATTCTCCAACCTTATAAAATGTTACAGGACAAGAACCAGTGCTGTTATTCAATTCAATTCAATTCAATTTATTTTTATATAGCGCCCTTCACAACAGAGTTGTCCCAGGGCGCTTTACATGGATCTGTTATATTGGCAAAGTGAGGTTGTACAAAGTATTAAAAGCAGGGGTGCCAATAGTCATGGCACATTGATTTTTATTGAAAATAGTTATTTCTCGATTGAAGGATTTGTGTTTCCTTCGGTAAATTAATTTTCATCAAAGATTGGATTTTTTTTCTAACCCTTTTTACAAATCTTTACAGGCGGTGCCAATGATTGTGGAAGGCGCTGTAGCTTTTCATTTTTTTTAGGTGTAGTGATTTGTGAGGAATTGCATTTAATGTGTTAACGTGAGTTTTTTATTTTAACTTGAAAAAGGGTATTTTAATTATGCCAGAAAAACGATGTAATGTAGATGATGGTGTATATTTGGAATATATTTTGGCCCAGCCAAATTAATCCAAAAAGCTTAAATTCATCTTCTTAACATTGCAGTATAGTGTACAATTTAAAAATAATTGTACACTGCTTTTATTTATAAACTGTATTAGAGTGGTTGGTACACTACCTTGTTTTGATATCAGTATTGTTCCAATTAGATGACTACAAATTTCATTACTGAGGTAGCTGTACTGAATGTTGAAATGAAATGGTGGTAGAAATAGTATGTAGCGACAAAGTGACTGATGTGTGTTCAAGGAACGCAAAATCTTAGAGCAGAAGGAAGTGGATGTAAACAAGGTGTGCCCCTAGTTCTGTGCAAAAGCTTTTACACTTTTCAGTAACACTTTCCTTGAGGGGGCATAAGTAACTTTGTAAGTGTTACTATTCAAGTACAAATCATGAAGAAATGTACATGAAATATGATGAATGAACATGGGATCATTAGTAACTAACACTTTGTTCCTAGTAAATTACAGTAATACATTAAGTAAGAATGTACTACTACATTATTTGTACCCCCTCAAGTAAAGTACTATGCGGTTTATTATAGCCTGCATATTGTTCTTTATACTGTTTCTTGATAGGTCTTCTGCCCTAGTATAGTGCAAAGATTGTACTGATTTACTTCAATTATAAGCTCTGTATGCAGCTAATAATATTTGTTTCCATCCACAGGAAAAAAGGATCAGTGCATTGGATGCTGCTAACTCCCGACTAATAAGCACCCTCACACAGGTGAAGGAGTGTTATAAAATACAAAATTTGTGCAACAATATATCACACACAAGCCCCATCAAACTTTCCATCACTGAGAATGGCGAGTTCAAAAACAGTGGCAGCTAAACGGGTGCTTTCCAGCTTCAAGGTCTTTGGCAACATTGTGGGGAATGGACTCAGAATGTATATTTATATTAGCGTCGCACAGAAATTAAAAAGATGATAAAATATGTTTTTCCTTTTTTGAAAGAAATGGATGATGTACTGAGCTGTATTTATAAATGTTTTCCTTCATTGCAGCAGAGGTGATTTAAAAAGTGATGGACAATATAGGTAGCTTTGTGTCTGGGAAAGCTTGAATGACTAGTGTATCTAACAACAGGTAGCAATTACAGTTTTGCACATGGTTGTGCTGATCAATTAAAAAAAGTTTATAACTAACAAGTCCCAGTTTCATAAATATTTCCTGGCTGAGCTTGCTAATAAAATTTCTGGCAAAAGACTTATGTCTTTTCTATTGTGTTCAGTAGCGTGTTCAAATCACATCAAATTTCCACTTTTGTATAAAATGACTTATCTTGCCTGTAGGGCAAACACAGGTCATTAGGATCTTTAAATATGTATTTCTACTATACACACATGCATTGTAGCTGTATTCCCAACTTTCTCACACACTATTCTTTGAAGCTGCTTGGAATCTTGACTAAATTCAGAATACATATGAAAAAGACAATGAATAATTCACTGAAATGCAGTGATATTTGAACAGTTTTATATTACGTTTATTTAAGAATATGATTTGAGTTCTGCCAGATTGGATTTAATTTAATTTGGATTTTAATTTAATTTCTGAGGATTTCAAAAGCATTCAAAATTGCAAGAATATTTTTATTTTAGTTACAGCTAGTAAATATAACAACTAGTAAGTAACTCAGGGATGTCAAAGTCAAATACATTAGAGGGCCAAAAAAACAAATTTGCTACAAGCCGAGGGCTGGACTGGTTCAATGTTTATTAAAACATATTAAAATGATTGCACATAACCTATTGAACCAAGACCTAACACAGTAGGCCTATACTGTATTTTATTTAATGATTAAATGAACAATCCAACATTTTTGTTAGGCTCTGTCAATAATTTCAAGTGAAAGCAATTTTTAACAGGTTCACAGACAAAAACAAACTTCCTTCAAAAAAGAGTGAGTTTGCGGGCTACCGTTGCATTGTGGGCAATGGAGTATTGGTGCGTGCAAAACAACAGCAGGCGGCTGTGGCCTGCGGGCCGGTTCTAATACTAATCAAATACAGTATCATCCCGGGGGCCATAGATAATTAATTCGCGGGCCGGATCTGGCCTGCGGGCCTTGACTTTGACGCCTCTGGTCTAACATCATACACAAAAAAAAATAAAATATCTAACAGTGATATGAGTCATTAATTGTTATTAATGACAATTCTTCAAAAAATGCTGTTTATGCGATTTCCTTTTACAGTAGTCTGCCATCATGTGTATGCCCCATCTGTTTTGATATCTCTCCTCTATCACCTTCATATCCTGGTGGAACCTCTCGCCTTGTTCCTCACTGAAGTCTTCAACTTTATCTGGAAATCTGTTTAAATGGCTGAGATAGTGTATTTTTATGCTCATATTGACTCCCAAATTTCTGAAGTTAGCAAGCATATCTTGCATCATCCATCTATCCATCCATTATCTCCTGCTTATCTGAGGTCAGGTCGCAGGGGCAGCAGTCTCAGCAGGGAAACCCAGACTTTCCTCTCCCCAGCCACTTCATCCAGCTCTTCTGGAGGAATCCCGGGGCATTACCATGCCAGCTGAGAGACACAGTCCCTGGGTCTTTCCCGGGGCCTCCTCCCAGTGGGACATGCCCGGAACACCTCACCAGGGAGGCGTCCAGGAGGCATCCTAATCAGATGCCTGAGCCACCTCATCTGGCTCCTCTCGATGCAGAAGAGCAGAGGCTCTACTCTGAGTCCCTCCCGAATGACTGAGCTCCTCACCCTATCGCTAAGGGAGTGCCTAGCCACCCTGCAGAGGAAGCTTATTTAGGCCGCTTGTCTCGTTCTTCTGGCCACCAAAATCACCAAAGCCTTCTGGAATGTTATAAATGGACTGCATTTATATAGCTAGCTAGCTACTCTTCCAAGTACCCAAAGCGCTTTACAATTTTTGCCTCACATTCACACACCAGTGGCAAAGGCTGCCACGCAAGGCGCCAACCTGCACACCAGGAGCAATTTGGGGTTCAGCATCTTGCTCAAGGACACTTTGATGGGGTTCAGGAGAAGGGGGGGCTCGAACCAGCAACTCTCTGGTTGCTGAACGACAGCACTGCCCTCTGCACCACTGCCCTCTATGGTCATACTACACCCCTTAGTTTGGTGAAATGTACCTTAGCCTATTTTTAAAGATTCAATAACTTTGCTCCTATCAACTGAAGTGCCACCAAAATTGCTATATACATTTGCAGTCTTATTATGGTATAACTGCACCACTTAGGTTGGGGAAATGTGGCTTAGTCTTTTGTTAAAGAAATTTTATTGCCAATAAAATTCAATAACATTCTTACTATAAAGTGTAGTTCCACCAAAATCACATCTAGGATGTCATCATGGTCATACTACAGCACTTAGTTTGGGAAACTGTACCAGTGTCTATTTTTAAAGAGACTGTAGATGTGTGTCGTAATTTTGGTGGTAGTACAGTTGATAGAAGCAAAGTTATTGAATGTTATTCCTAATAAAAAATCTTTAAAATAGACTAAGGTACATTTGGTGGCTCTTCATTTTTTGGAAGTGAAGTTATTGACATTATCCGTTTTCGTTTTGCACTTTGCAGCCGGTCCCTAAGATCTCCTCTGACAGCGGACTGCTCATAGGGAGCAATGTTATCAGTTTCTTAAAATACATATTGTTTTCTGAAAATCCGGTTGTAGCTCATTGTTTACCTTACCATTGAATTGAATGTTGAATCTTGAATAGACCCGTATGTTGTACTGTAAGAACGTTTTGTTTAAGATTTATTGATCCACGAAGTTCGAATCTGTCAATAAATCTTTCCAACATTAAGGAACTCCCTCGAAGGACCATAAATTTGTGCCGCTAAAGGTAGTCCACACATGAAATGAAATTATTGGTGTTATGTCCTTTAATGAATCTGATCCAAAACCTTTGTCCCTGTGATTATTTCGCTGACAAACTCCGGTCCCCTAAGAAAAAGAAAAAAGAACAACGAGCCGTTCTTTTGAACAGCTCTTGGAAAGGAAAAGACCCATAATGCGAGCTGATAGTACGTAGATTTACTTCTATGTAGGTTACAACTACAGTACATGTGCCTCACCTGTAACACTATTATATTTCAAATGTTGACAATCGCCAAACTACTCGTTCAAACCAGGAACGTCACAAACACATACATAAAAAATATCAGGTATCAGGTTAGTAAGTTTTTTTTGCTTCCGCTGGAAAAAAGACACTACAGTCACATGACATGTTGCGAAGTTGCGTAAACCCCGCCTCAAAACCGGAAGTCTCAAGAGTTTTCGGAACGGATCGATTCTTGGTGCTGAATTTACCATTTCTACTAATAAGCTGTCAGTTACACGTTACGCTGACCTTTAACACGCTGTTTCTGGTAGGCGCAAGTAGGAAGATGAATAATGGTTTCTCGGTCGAGCAAAGAATTTCTCGTCCGCATTTGTGGCTATTCAAAACCCTTGTTGAAGGGGAAGTTTCTCCTGTTCACGAACACAGTCAGTGGAGGTGGCATGCTCGCTGTAGGTGACCTTATCCAGCAAGTAAGGGAGAGGAGGAGGGATCCGGACAAGATTCAAGATTGGTTTCGTACCGGCAAGTATTTTTTAAATTAGAGATTACTGTGTGATACATATAATGTAATAATGTTATCCGGCATTCTTACACCCCCACTCTTCCATATCATATTTCTGGTTTGTCGATCTTTGGTGAGAGATAACGAAGTGGAATATACAATATAGAATATATCAATTGATAAAATAAATGATCAAAACATGACACACGCTGAGAAATATCGAAAGGTAACCTGCTTATTTATGATCATTTAAAATGTGTCAGTGGAGATATTTGAAAGTGCAGTATGGTTTATCGTACCATTCATTTAAAACGTGGAACTGACCACAAGTAGGAGCCCAAGTGTTAGAACTTTAATATTTATTTATTTATAACTTCCACCTAGTTTTTTTGTGATGGCAGAAAGAAAAATGTTATTTGTCTGCAGAATATTTTAAAAAGTTAACAGCATGTTTTTTTCTCTATAGGACGCATGTTTGCTATTGGCTGCTCCATGGGACCACTTTTACACTACTGGTACCTTTTTCTGGACAAGAGGTATGCAGTCAGGAGCCTGCAAACCGTAGGAAAGAAAGTTTTAATTGATCAGCTGGTTGCATCACCATTCTTGGGAATGTGGTACTTCTTAGGTAAGAGGTTGTTATTGTATGGAGGAGCCTATGCGTAATATGCCATTTCCCAATCCTGGCTGCGCTCATAACTTCACTATCTACCATATTGTCTAAGCCAACTGATTTCAGCCACCGAACAGGGGGGCAAGGTCAATTGATTCAAGTGAAGAAGTATTTGTGTAAGGAATATCTTGTGTGGGGTATGTATTCCAGTTAAAAAAAATCAGCTTAGTTGTTTTAAAAATCTACTTTTAAAAAAAAAAATAGATGGCTTGGTAGCGCAGTACATAACACTTCTGCCTGCCTCCTGTAGGGATGGGGTTTGAGTCCCACCTCCACTTTCTGCGTGTGCACTTTGCATGTTTTTCTACCTGTGTCACACAATTATCCTCGTGTAGTCCAAAGACATGCTGTCTGTCTGCTTAGCATCTCTAATTGCCAACAGTGTATGATTGTGTGGGTATATGTACTCTGTGATAGCCTGGTGTCCCATCTAGGGTATACTCCAGCCTTATACCCTGACCTTTCTAGGATAGGCTCAGTGGTTGGATGGATGGACAGACTTTTAAAAAAATGTATTAGTACTGTAATTGTATATGTATTATTTTATTGCTATGACATCAGTCCTCCCAGAAGGAGGTGCTTCATCTTGCAAGGCACCCTTGATATTATCATTAGAAGCCATAGCACACGACTTGATGGCGACTTTGGTCTGTACTGGAAACTGAGAAGGACAGCTGCAGCGGTTCTGAAGGCAGATGAAGAGGCATTTGTTAGAGGGATCTGAGAGCAAGTCACACATGGTCTAGCGGCCCACTCCCTGCTTACAGAGGAATCGAAGCATTCCACACATCTGTTTCCCAGAGTCGCAGTCAGGGAGAGTGATGGAAGGGCCTTTACGGATGACGGCTCAGTTGTAACCCACTAGGTAGCTACTTTAAGCAGCTTTAAAGCTGATCCTCCGGCCAGGATGTCGGACATCTTTGGGTCCACAATTCTTGAGAGGCTGATCCTCCAATTAGCTGTGAACCACCCAGTCTCACTGAGATTACACAGTTGGTAAACCAGCTGAGGGTTAGGAAGACTGCAGGGATCTGTGGTGTCCGGGGTGGCCACCTTCAGGCTGTGGAAACGCTGTCCTTCTGGTATTGCAAGAAACCTTTTCTTGCATTTTGGAGATAGTTGCTAGCCCAACTGATTGGAAAATGGCACTTGTTGTCCCTACCTGGAAAGGGAAGGGTGATCACCTTGGTTGCGGCATCTACAGAGGGATAACACTGCTCACAGTGCAGGGCAAGGTCCTTGCTAGGGTCATCCTTAATAAGATCTGTGACCACTTGCTCAGGTACCAGCAACTAGAGCAGTCTGATTCTACACAGTCTACCATCAACTGTATCATGGCACTGAGGGTTCTTACTGAGAGCAAATGTGAATATAGGCAGTTTCTTTGCAGCATTTGACAATTTCTGTGAAGTGTTCAACTCCGTTGATTGAGCTGCCATGTGGGACATCCTGAGACTTTGCAAGAGCCCCACAAATTTCATACATGTCATGGCCAGCCTGTACACTGGTACTGTGTGTGCTATGCAGAGTGGAGGCAGAACCTCTGCATTTTTCCCAGTTGATTCTAGGGTTTGTCAGGGGGTGTGTTGTTGCTTCTGCTCTGTTCAGTGCTTGCATGCACTGGGTGCTGGGCAGGGCCATGGGGTGCAGCAGCTGTGGGGCATCTGTTGGTGAAGAAAGATTCACTGATCCTGACTTCCAATGATGCTAGAATTTTCATGGAGTCCGGAGTGCCAGGAGTGTCTGGGCTTGCGAATGTCCTGGGTAGCTCTAAACCTTTAATGATCTCTTGGGCACAGCCGACACCTGTGTGTCTGGAGAGAATGTTGGCCACATTGAGAGGTTCACTTACCTTAGCAGTGACATTCATGTCGCCGAGGAATCTCCATATGAAGTCAGCAGATAGATTGGGAGAGCATGCAGGGAATGCTGAGGACCCAATCAGCTGCACCCAGCCAAAGGGATGCCCACGGAACACCTGGCTGCAGCAGATAGGCGGCCATTTCCAGAGGGTGGGACTGGACCGCATGTTGGCCTGGGGGTTGCTGATCAGGATCCCGAGGTTTTTCTCATCATGTTGTGGGCGCAGCGGTGCACTGTTTCAGCGCATGTTCCCTGACCTGACATCAGTAATAACGGTATTAACACATCTGCAGTTAAATGAGATTTTTGGTCAGTATTAGGTTTACAAAACAGTTATTCTTAGTTATCACTGTCAAGGCACTTTTGTTTTCCATTAAATGTGTAATCTTAGTAATTTATCCAAACTTTGATTTACATATTGGAGCAGCATGGTGGTGCAGTGGTTAGCACTGTCACTTCACACCTATGGGATCTGGGTTCAAGTCATATACAGTGGCTTGCAAAAGTATTCAGCCCCCTTGAATTTTTCCACATTTTGTCACATTACAGCCACAAACATGAATCT
>JABFDZ020000047.1:19047424-19062419 GCA_019775955.2 Pollimyrus isidori
TTCATGTTTGTGGCTGTAATGTGACAAAATGTGGAAAAGTTCAAGGGGGCCGAATACTTTTGC
Organism: Pollimyrus isidori; assembly: GCA_019775955.2. Lineage (NCBI taxonomy): Eukaryota > Metazoa > Chordata > Actinopteri > Osteoglossiformes > Mormyridae > Pollimyrus > Pollimyrus isidori. The sequence goes on from JABFDZ020000047.1 coordinate 19,047,488, forward strand.
AAGCCACTGTATGTGGAGCTTGCATGTTCTCTCCATGTTGGGGGTTTCTTCCAGGTGATCTGGTCTCCCCCCAGAGTCCAAAAACATGCTGAGGTCAATTGAAGTTACGAAATTGTGTGTGTGTGTGTGAGAGAGAAAGAGAGCGAGCAAGCGTGCCCGGTGATGGGTTGGCCCATCCTGGGTTGGTCCCCGCCTTGTGCCATCATAGGCTCCAAACCCCCCGCAACCATTAGCAGGATAATCGGTTTCAGCAAATGGACGGATGGATTTTCATGTTGTGGTTCAAAGTATCATGTATCATCCCTGTCTTGCCAAGGATTTCAGCTTGCTACTTAGCTTGAGTGCCCAGTGTTATACCAGCTGTTGAAGCAGAGTATTCCTGTGAAGTAAAATCCTGTGCTTTTTGCTTATTATTTTTTAGGTATGGGAATGATGGAAGGTCATACATTGAGTGACAGCTGGGACGAATTCAGACGAAAGTTTTGGGAGTTCTACAAGGTACATGGTACATTCTAATTGTAATAGCTGTTTACTTTGAATTCCTGAAGGGGGGATGCTAATTTTTGTGTTCAAAAACCAGTTGAAGTGATGTTGCTTTTTTTGTATATGTGTTTCTCAAATCAAGGCTGATTGGTGCGTTTGGCCTCCAGCGCAGATGATCAACTTTTACTTTCTTCCACCAAAGTACCGTGTCCTATATGTAAATACAATCACTCTGGGATGGGACACTTACCTCTCTTACCTCAAACATCGTGTGAGTTGACCTTTTTTCACATTTACTTCTCTTTTTTTTTCACTGCTTTGCTTTCACAGTAAATATTGTACTTCGGTATTTGAGCATTTCCTCGTGTTTCAGTCATTGCATTAAACAAATGTTAAAAACTTTATTTTGTAAGATTTCAGACAAGAGGTGTTGAAGGATTACACAAGTAATCTATAAATTTTATTCTTAGTGTGATGAAATCATATTTTAACCATGCAGTTGCCTATAGTGAATGGTGATTAGCATTTTGGTGTGATCATTGACATGAAAACTTCTGATTATAATGCAACAATAAGTTTTCTTAATGCATTGCATGTTTATAGGAGAATGTCAAGATGGAACCCTTGCAATGAAGTTGTCTATACCACACTCCACTGAGACATTTATTCTGAATATGTTGCTTTTTGTTCTCAGTGTCAGGTGTCTTTATGAAGCCCTGCTGCTCCTTTCAGATTTAATTTTAACCTGTAATCTCTAAACGTTTCTGTAAACTATTTTAAATATATTGGGCAAGTGTGTATGGAAAAATGAATGAACATTTCACTTGGAGATTATTTAGAAGTTGGTGCTGGTTGAAGGCCACTAATATGCTGCCATTCCACACTTAGAAAAATTGTACAATTATAATGTTTTTTCCATTTTTGCAATCTGTGACCTGTTTATATACAAATACAGTGTAACTTTAATAAATCCTTTTCAGCCGATGTAAAACATTACTAGTAGTGAAAACATTTGTATCTTGTGTTCTACCTTTTCCATATTTCTTGGTGGCATGGTGGCTCAGTGGCTCGTACTGTTATTTCACACTTCTGGGGTTAGGGATGTAAATCCCATCTTGTACAGTGTACTGTGCCCAGGCCTTTTCCAAGAGGTGGGTCTGGGCATGTTTCAGTTGGACTTGGGCATGGTACACATCGAGTGTGATTGCTAATTGTGCCCAAGCATAGAACTCAGACATGACGTCAGTGATGGGACTGTTCATTTAGCAAACATGGTGGCAAAGGGATCACTTTGGTCTATTGCAGATGTGTAGTGTTTGCTGAAAATTTGACCTGATAAGAGTATCTAAAAACAACTGGGTGCAACACAAAAATTCTGGTATTTGGTAAAATAAGGGACCATCTTCGTACTCCTGGATACCGAAGATCGACTTAATAGTGCTGTGACCAACTAAAAAAAAACTGTAGGTTCAGCAACTGAAGGTATGGGATGCACTATGTTGTATACTCAAAATATCTATGAGGCCTGTATGTCATCGTGCCCAGAAAATTTCAAATAAGCCACAAAATAAGGACATTGATCATGAACTCCATAATACTGTGTGATATCGCTTTTCTTCCTATGCTTTCTTCAACACAGTAAGTCACATGGGGATGACAGAAATGTGGTCAGGCCTGGAACTTCAAATGCAATATGAATGCAGACCACAGGAGTAGGGAAGGGGGACAGTCATGCTGGTACAAGGAAACTGAGTCTAGTGTGAGTCCACTCTAAATGTTCTGTAGTGTATGACCTTCGGTTTCTCTTTATGTGCCCTGTGAGACTGGGGTACACTTTTGATGGAATGCCAGCTCTGTGCTGCCTAGAATAGGCTCTTGAACCTCCTACAGCTCTATTCAGCACAAGCTGGTGGAATATAGAATGATGTTTTGATTAGGGGTGGGCGGTACACCGATGTTATAGTCATTACCAGTGGGATTTATACTATACCGTGCCACAAGAATTCAGCATTTTAATTGTACAACAATGTATTTATAAAATAAAGCAATTTATTTTCCTGAAAGCTTCGTTTGTAATCGAAATACTTGTCGTTAAATATTTACGCCAAATATCACAAACTCATGTTCGTATCCCTGTTAACCAGAAAGTCGTGGATTGCAGCTTGAAGGTTCCTGTTCACTCCACTCAACTCAAAGATGTATAATTCACAAGGGAAACATGCTTCAGTTACATTGTATTCAGTATAATTTCCAGGGGGGCCAGTAATCAGAAGCAGAACATCCACGGTGATATTCTCTGAAATACTTCCCATGCCACGTGTAAGCCAAGCTAAATTAGCTGAGATAAGGGGACTAAATGCATGGCTAAAATGGTGGTGTAGGAAGGGATTAGGTTTATGGGGCACTGGAAGGCCTTCTGGAACAGGTGGGACCTGTTCAAGCCAGATGGGTTAGAAGGCAACCAGAAGGCAACCAGTATATTAGTGTACGTGTAGAGTGGTTGAGGAATCAAACTAGGGATTGAGAAGGGAGAGAGGTTAGTTAATCACTTAGGTGAGGAGAGATGGAAAGACCCAATAAATGTTAAAAGTGGGCACTGTAAAAGGCCTACCATTTGTGGTCTGTATTTAAATGCGTAATTTGTATTAGAAACAAAATTCATGATTTAGAGGCTTTAATTTCATCGGACACCTGCGAGTTTTCGAACACAGTACTTTGTAAAATATGTTTTTAACAACTGTGTAATGTAATGTAATGTTAGTGTTTATACAAATCGGCTCATTTGAAACAAGAAAACGTACATATTCAGAGTTGCCAATTCTAACGCATCGGGTGTGACAGGCTTTCATACTCACGCTAGAAATATTGCGCAAATATATAGCCTATTATTCCGTAACAAACCAAAAATTGGCAACATCAAAAGCTTTGGAGTAGTTTGCAAGCCTTATAGACTATTTAGAAGGTAATACAATAATTACATACATGTAAATGCCTTTGTATGTGTGTGCAGACTTGTATTGAACTAAAAACCTCACTCCAGCCGACTGATCGAAGTGCATTTTATTTGAAATGGACTGTAAAAAGCACTGAAGCAGTTTGTTACTCTGACAATTTTAAAACAAATATGAGAAAGCATTACCTATGACACTTTTGATGTCCTTTTGAAATAAAACCGCCCGTACTTAATATATATAAAAAAATTCTACATAATGGGACATGCCCATTACTCCCAAACAGGGTTGGACTGGGGCATAAAAAAGCCCTGGACATCATCCACACCGGCCCACCACACACACACACACACACACACACACACACTGTATGTATCTATATGTATTAATTCAGTTTCCATTATCCTCAATATACATGTAAAATGGCTGATTAGAATATAAATACAATTTATTTACTATTAAAATGAATTGAAAAATAAATAAGAAAAGTAATAAGCTGAATCGCTGACCTACTATAACATTCATTCATAAACAAAACACCACTTTGTTTGGGTGGAGATGCAGGAGCTCAGTTTTGAAATAGAGTAAAATCAGGCAATAGTGTTGTAGTTAGACAAAGTCACTTAATATTAGCTTCTTGTTCGTGAAACTGCTGTATTAAATCAATATCACAATACCAATATACAAACCCCTTAATAGCCAAAAAACCTTTGAGAGTGGATTCTGATTAACACTACGTTTATTAAATGTCCGTCTCACCTCAGCAGTCCGGGCCATCACATCCCTGCTCCCAAAACTTGCAAGCAAGTGTTAAGTAACCGCGGTATAGTACCGTCACCGTCCAAAAAGTGAATAATACTGTGATAATAATTTGAGGTCATATCGCCACCCCTATAATTGATCTTCCATATTGTATTTTATGGCATTTTGTGGCATTTCAACATCCGCTGTCAGAGGAGATCTTAGGGACTGTTTGCAAAGTGCAAAACGAAAACCGATAATGTCGATAACTTCACTTCCAAAGAGTGAAGAGCCACCAAAACCACTAAAGGCTGTTGGAATGTTAATATGGTCATACTACAACCCTTAGTTTGGTAAAATATACCTTAGGTTTATTTAAAAAAAATGTTAGGAACAACATTCAATAACTTTGCTCTGTCAACTGTACTACCACCAAAATCACTACACACATTTGCAATCTTATTATGGTAGGACTGCACCACTAAGGTTGGGAACATGTGTCTAATGTTATTGTTTTCTTATTGGTAATGAAATTCAATAACTTTCTTACTCTAAACTGTAGTTCCACAAAAATCACTACACACCTGTACAATCTCATTATGGTCATACTACAGCACTTAGTTTGAGCAAATGTACCCGTGTATATTTTTAAAGACTTTTTATTGCAAATAAAATTCAATAACTTTCCTACTATACACTGTAGTTCCACCAAAATCACTAGACACCTCTACAGTCTCATCATGGCCATACTACAACACTTAGTTTGGAGAAATGTGAGTTAGTATAGAATTTTTATTGGAAATAAAATTCAATAACTTTGCTTCTATTGAGTATAGTTCCACTAAAATCACTGTACACTTTTACAGCCTTATCATCATACTAAATCACTTAGTTTTGGGGAATGTCCCCATTAAATAAAAAAAATGTAGGACATTTCAGCTACTTTGACAAACAAAAAAAACACACACACACACAAACAGCAGATCCCTCTGCTTAGTGTTGTAGTTGTACTCCACTGGGACCGTTGATGAGAAGAGATTCACAGCTGAGACAAGGAGTAGTTGCAAGCCACAGGTTTATTCTGTAACAGGTTGCAAGCTGGGAGCATCTGTCTGACATACATGCAGCATGTACAGGAAGAGGTTCAACCATATGTATTGGGTCTGTCCCTCTTATAGCCCTTTTGGGCATCTCCCCCCTCTCTCGGTTCCTTCCATCTACGTGGCAACCACATGTTCGCCGTTTACCCTAGTTAGTCAGTTAATACTTGTCCTTGTAGAAGGCTAAAGATAATTAAGGGCCACTTACGTTGTCTGTCTGCTCCCTCTATTGGTCTTAATTGGATCACCCACCCCTGCCGGCGCCAGTACGTTCTTGTTTGGATTTAGTTACATCCTTATAGAATTATTCCCTCATTAGATATGGAAAGTTGAATGTGAAATAATGAGAACAAACATTATTTCAAAACTTGTTTCACATTTAATCTAACCTATAATCTGTAGCGATTCATCTAAGAATAGAGACCAGTTTCAACACTCTGTAGAAGCAAATATATTAAATTCTATTTAGAAAATAAGAATTCTTTAAAAACTAACTCAGACGTGGACTAAATACACAGGACAGGCTGAACATAACAGGCAACAGGTGATTACAATCAGGAAGTAACACAAGGTAATGAGGGGGGCGTGGCACATGGAAGGCTCATACAAGCAGGTAATGACAATGCATATGCAAAAACAGCCAGTTATACTGTAAGAGGCAAGTAGTATATATATATATATATATATAAAAAATAATATAAATACTTTGGATAAATAAGATAAATGAAAAGGACTGTTACTGCACTGATTTTTGTCATTACTAAAGACTGATATTGCACACAGGCTCTGAGTCCAAGAAATTGGATTGCATTACTACAGGATATGGTTTCATTATTACTTGGATTTTACAAAAACCTGGATATTTTTGTTTTTATTTAGTGATCTTACGGCCCAAGGGAAAAAAACATTCTTGAGTCTGGAGTTCCGTGTTTTGATGGACCGATAGCGCCTACCAGAGGGCAGCAAGTCAAAGAAGTGGAGTGTGGGTCTCTAAGGATTTTTTGGGCTCTAGAGAGGCAGTGGGAGCTGGTGATGTCTTCCAGGGATGGCAGGGAGCAGCCAATGGTTATTTTGGGCAAAGTTGATAACCCTCTGGAAGGCTCTCCTGTCTGCAGATGAGCACTTGGCATACACTGTAAGGCAGTACACTAGGATGCTTTAGATGGGCAGAGCGATAAAAGGCCCCAAGCAGCTTTTGATCCAGCTTGTTTTTCCTGGGTACACTCAGAAAGTGAAGTCGCTGCTATGCCTTCTTAGTAAGAGTCGAGCAAAGGGTGGCCACTCTCCGTGAAAGGCTGGAGAGTCATGGAGCTATGATTAAATATCAGTGATAGTGAATATTGCTCTGCGATGGGCTGGCCCCCCATCCAGGGTTGTTCCCTGCCTTGTGCCCATTGCTTATGGAAGATGCTCCGGACCCCCCTGCGACCCGATAGGATAAGCGGTTTGGATAATGGATGGGTGGATGGATGGATGATAGTGATTATCAGAGTTTAGCTCTTTTATCTCCCTGATGATTATAATATTTTTCCAATCCTAGTAACATACTGAAGACATGACCTCAAGTCCTGTTTCAGTCACTGTTACTCATAAACAAGGATAATAAAATGGGTTACATGAAGAAAAGTGTACAGTATAAGTGCTATGTTTCTGTTTTTCAGGCCCTGGATAAAAGACACCTTTCCTAATAGTTCTACCAGCAGCAGCAATACAAAATGTCCAAGGCAGTGTGAACTGATTGTAAGCCCATACATTATCAACAATGTCAAGCTTCCTGTCCAGTGAAGATTAATTCTCAAATACAGGTGAACATTGTAGCTATTAAAAAGTAACAGAAATTCTGTCTTTATAAATGAAAAAAACATTCCTCCTCATAATAATGCTTTAAAATATCCACCGTGGCAGAAGGAGGCATATTATACTTTACTTAGGTGTTTTGACCATACTCATTCTTTGTTATTTTTTCTTTCTTGCTCTCCAGAAACATGCAGTCTTAGAAGAATACCAGCATATATAATCTTGATGCTGGCTGGTCTCCCTGCTTTGAAGATCAACGGAGAGCATACTCACAGGCGGGTTCTGTATTATTACTAAAAACAGGAATGTGTTCATAGAGGGACTATTGAATAATCACAATTTCATGTTACTCTATGGTTGGTTGTGTCAAATGTTCTTTTAAAATAAATTTACTTGACATGGCAAACTAATACTCAATGAACACATCTTATAATGATTGTATAATAGTTTAGTTTAACTGTTCCTTGATACTACTCCAGGAAAGAAGGAGGTATTATTAACACTAACATTTCTCATAAATTCTATAAGGCAGGTCCTCTGGGAAACCAGAATCATCTCTAAACACAAGGTCAAAATCACTCATTTCAATCTTTCATTCTCTTCATCCAATCTAAGTAAAGCCAAGAGAAAGTAGCGTTTAATGCCTTATGGCACCATACACACCAAGAAAAGGATGACATCTGCCATATTGGCACGTAGCTTCCCATCTGGTATGATACTCTGTTTGGATTGTCCATGCTCTTTGGCTGTGTTTGTCATGGACAGTGTACTGTTGTTGACTGCAACATCAGCAGTGTTTGTGACAAGGATTCCTGTAATAAAAAATAAACTATGATCCAGAGAGAAGAGATGAAGTTTTATCTAGTGAGCCCCACCAACAATAGTTACACAGAAACTTAAGAGCGGATCATACTGAGAAAAACCATAATAGAGGCAGAGTTTGCAGAAATCACTTTATAAATGCTAAGAATAACACAAAAAATTGTGGTGTTTCTATGTATTACCAGTGTCATCATAACAGTACTGAGGCCAGCATCGCAAAACAGGATTTCTTGCTTAGCCGGACAACTTGTCCGATTTAGGGTGGTAAGTCCAGTCTCCACCAGGACCTGATGAGGACGGCTCTGAGAGCAGATAAGGAGGCATTTGCAAGACGAATCTGTGAGTAAGTGACACACCATCTATGGTCTAGTGACTCATGTCCTGCTTACACAGCAATAGAACCATGTACATCTGAATCTGTTCCTCTAAGACTTGCAGTCAAAAACCATTTAATAATATTTCTGGGGCATTTATGGGGCATATTATGTTTAGGGACCTCGTAAAACTTTGACCTTTATAGTTAAAACTTAAAAGTTAAAAACAGATTTTCATGGGTATCAATGTTAATTTGCTACCCATCCATCTCGAATCTTAATAATATCATCACAATTTTCTAAAGAGGAATGGTGGGTAGGGGTCTATAGAACTAGGGTCTCATAATGCAATGACACCCACTGGATGGTCTATGTTTGGAGTACATCAGGCTCACATCAATGGCAGCAGTCACACCGATATAAACAACTCTTTCATTGAGCACTAAAATAATCTATTTTGATTATGAAATAGTAAATACCTTTCAGTTTCATTTACTTAAACTCCCCTCAAATAAATTCACATACTCAATCACATTACATCATAATACATTAGTTTATTGAAATATTTTATTGCATACTAATGAAATAACAATGAAAGTCATATTGCTTCTTTAGTGTAACACTAATCAAAGAAAATCTTTAAAATAAATATAACACATATGGTGGTCCGGTGTTCCTGCAGCCTCACATTAAACTCATTTCACAAGGGGATTTTGAATCGCACAGAAATAATTCCTACAGTTAGAGTCTGAAATTGTCATTTTGAAAAGTTAGTTTTCACTATATTCATGGGGTGAATGAGGTGAATACTAAAATGTCATAAGATTCAATTATTTTTAATAACCACATATCTCAAGACAATATATACACATGCAGACCTAGTTAGCTTTAAAGAGTGCAAAACCGATTATCTCAATTTCCCATTGCAGAAGTTTATAACAGTATAAGAGCCTTTTCCAAAACATTCTTTTTTTAATCTTTTAACAACATAATTGTTTATTGCTAGCCTTTGTTCACATATTCAAAAATATACTTTCAGGCAAATAAAAAAAAACTTTCAAAATATACTAGATCCACTTACACATGTTATTGCTGCTTCAGTACAAAACACGTGCAGCTATTAATGTAGTTAAGCAATCATTGGTATGATTGAAACCTACAACCTTATCTTATGCTGCGTACACATTACTCTAAAATGTTTCGACTGAGCCAAATATTAATAGCTGCATGAAAAATTGACCAACAATATAATAAATCTACCTACGTATCTGGCATAAATAACATTTCAGTATAACAAGTTTCAAAAATGGCAATATATTATAAAGTCAGACTTTCTGAGGCAGCTCCATTAAATAGAATACTTGCTGACTGTTCTTTGATGCCTTTTTAAGCATGTTCCTCCCAAGTCTTGAGGTCAGAGGTTAAATGCAGTGGGGTCCGGTTAAATAGATTAGAAAAAATGTTTTGTAGCCATGCCAGCATTAAGGAAACATGGATACCTGACAAATTATGGGAAGAAATCAGTTTCCTCACCCAGATTAAAATGAGCAAATCCCCACATAATGATTTGCAAGTGAGCAAACTGGAATAATCCTTGTTCAACAAATCCTTGGAACATTTATTGTATTTTACTCCACTATGATAATGTTTGCATTAATAATCTTTTGGAGTAAAAGGGAATTTTACCAAGAACCCTTTTGACAATATTTCTGTTAAACATTTCAATATTACATTTACCCCATTATGCTGTTAACTCAGCATAAAGCACAGCATTATATATTATGCAACATATATTGCTTCCTATGAATCCAAAAACTAATCTGGGAAGTAGTGGCAGAAAACAGAATAATGCTGATTGGGAGCTTACTGAAACAATAAGGTTCATACTGAAGCTTCACTTGCATATAATAATCTTGATTTTGCATTGTGTTACCAAAGCTAACTTGCCCAAAGATCAATGCTAATATGTTTTGCAATACCAATGGTGTGGTCATTGTTACATATTTGTTGCGATTTTTTTTTAATCATTTCACATTTGCTTGGGTGTGTCTAAATAACTATTATGCAATGTGCATTATATCACTAAGCAACCTTTTTGTATTGATGCTGTTAAGTAATGTCAACACTATAGAGGTATATCTGTCAATAATTGTCTGTCAACAGTTGGTACTGTGAATGTATTGCTGTTTTGCCTCTTTCACCATATATGTTGCTCTGAATTATTAAAATGTGCATCTAAAAATTAAATATATCCTGAATTTTGACAGGTCAATCACACAATTCAGGCAGAAATGTGAGCTCACCTATTTGAACATGTTTCTAGCTTAGTTTAAAGAACATTAAAACAGTGTAATATAATGAACAAAAGCACTAAACCTGTAAGAATGATGGCACTTTTGCTATTGACAAATTTGAGTTTCACACACCACTCTGTGCTTTTAAACAGTTCTAAAAGCATTTTAAATTCTAAAAACATAACTTTTGTTGTACACATTTTCATAAAAAAAGTATGACTACCTATTTTTGAAACAGTCCATACTATAAATAAATAACTGAATCCCAGTACCTGTTCATCATTGTTAATTTTAACACTGATGTTATAGCTTTTATATGCATAGATAACTGACAATGCCGATGTTAACTGTAATGCTAATTCAAACATACTGCAAAGCACTTTAGTAAATAAATATTTCTGTGAAAACTATACCAAAACAGAAAAAAATAAAAGAATCAAAAATGATGAGTGTAATTCTACAGGCTGTGTCAGGGCTCTTTTCCCTCATGGTAAAATATCACTTCTGGGTGGGATGGTCCGAGCTATCTCTCCCCGCTTACCAGCATTATATATAGTGGCCAGTAGATGGCATTCTACTTATCAATCAGCTTTACTAGGCTTTGCCGTAAGTCATTCAAATCAAAGATCTTGACATCCAAGATGTCAATGACCCTTTGCATCTCACTTTCAGTGCGGTCCCTGTCCTCAAGGGAGGAGGCTAGAGTTTGCTCAGCATTCTGCACCCGCCGCTCCAGCTCCACGTTCCGCATCTCCATCTCCTGAAAACCATGAGAAGTGACATTGGTGGTGGTGGTGTTTATCAATTGCTTACTGTTGCTTCAGGTTACAAATAGTACTTTTCACCTGTTTTGTGTCCAGTACATATAATACAGATTGTATAAATAATATTCTCTATTGCCTGTCTGTGAGTAAATATATGCTCTATGATGGATTATCATCCCATTCATGGTATACCCTACCTTGTACTGTTTCAGATAACCTCACCTCTCCCACGTCCTGGATTATTGATGGATGGAAGGAAATAAGGCAACTAACATTCTTAAGTTATTTTGTAATCAAGTACAGTAGTACCTCGGTTCTCAAACTCACTAGAACTCAAATTTCTTGAAAGTTGAACATACCAGGTTGACCTATTACTTGATCTGAATTCCATAAATCGAACCGTGAATGCTGACCTAATATAAATTGTACGCGCCAGGAAATGAGTCATACTACAATGCAATTCTTACTTGACATGCAATTCTAAAGCAGCGCAACATTACAGTAACTAACATTAAATAAACCACTAACTTACGTGTACTATTAGAGAATTTATGTAATTTATTTAAACTTTATTTTACCAGGTAAATTTACTGAAAACCAGTTCACACTGCTTTACGTGACATTCGGGAGAAATAGCTGATTACTCATCAGAGCTGCCTGGGATACCAACATCATTCATTTAACCTAACTCTTCAGCCAATAACAGCAAAGTTGTGTCGTCATGGAGGTGGTTCCTGTTTGAGCATCCGGGCGAGAGGTCGTAATGCATCGAACCGTAATTCATTGCGTCAGGATCAGAATGCGTTGCTTTAAGCCAGCATTGTAAGCAAGTTGAACGCACCCAATGACTGGACTGGGAAAACAAGCTGAAATGCAGACTTAATACAGAGGACTAATGACAACAACCAGATCACATGGGGATAACACACAAGGTTAACGAGGGGGCATGGCACACGGAAGGAGCGGACAATCAGGGCAGGACAATTGGTAATTGTTGGGGTAAAATCTTTATTGTTTTGGAAGCCATTAAGAAAAAATGCTCTTCTTGTTTTATCCTGTTCATTTTGTGTTCAAATGCTAAAAAAAACTCTGGGGGGCCAGGAACCAATTAAATGGTTTTCCGTTATTTCTTATGTGAAACATTCAATCAGACCTCAATCTTTTTAGGATTCGATCCGGAGTCCAGAACGGAAAGTTTCAAGAACCAAGGTACCACTGTACTAAAAATCTGAAAGTAAAATGCATGGTTACCCATATGGACTTAATTAAAGAGATCACCTGCAGCCTATGGATAGCCTCCTCTCGTTCTTGCTCTATCTCATGGTAGTTTGACTTCTTCTGCAGAATATGAATTTCCTGAAACATAAGAAACACCACATAAGCAACACCACTGCTTGTATAGAGTCATGAGCTGAACCAAGATTCATGGTCAGAATATATCTCTTTATTTATGTTCCTCTATAGTAAAGTTTTAACACACAGTGTATAATTGTTATTAAGACGAAAGATGATTAATTATTTAATGACATCTATCTTTTCATCACAATTAAAACCCTCTCACAGGAACTTTTTTCAGGAGAAAAAATACTCCACAATTCAATATAAGTGACCTTCTCTTTTGTGCTCTGGCTTTCCTGTCATTAATTTGTCATACATGTCTTTAATAACAGTTGTGCACCAATGTGGAAATTTTGACCGATACTGATATATTATTGATTAATATTGCCGATACCAGTGACAGTCTAACCTCTGAGCCACTTGCCAAGCGGGGGTTGCAGGTGCAGATTAGTGGAATGACATCTTTTTCTATTCTGTGGAAAACAAAAAATGGATCTGCAGGCCTGACTGTATTGCCCAGAGAGGGAATGCATTTATATTTGGGACCAGGCTGATGTCAGACTTTGGGTGCTAACCGGGAACTAATTTAGGTTGGCCACAGACTGGCCAAAAATTGAATCAAAGCCACTTAGTGGCTGCAAATGGAAATGTGAAAAGTATGACATTGGACCTTGTGAATGACAGAAGTCAAGAACAAAGTAATTGAAAGTATTTTATCAAACTTTGCAGGCACATTGTAGGAGTGACAAACTGGATCAAATTGTGAGAATTTGAAAATTGAAGCAGCACTGCATAGTGAAAGCAAGAAAAAAGGGTACTTTCTGACACTTACCACATTAGTGCAATAATTCATAAAGTATTTGACAGATGTTTCAACATTTGCAGGTACACAATATGGATGAAGATTTGACTTTCGAGTGGCATTAAAATTGCATCAAAAATGAGGCAACAGCACTTTGTTGACAACAAAGAAGTGGCTGAATTGATAATGCTAATGCTAAAGACGCTAACTCTAATTATTATGACGCTATTTATTTGATCTATTATGGATCTTATTACCACTTCAAATTATCTTATTACCACCTTATCATATCTGTGAAAATATACACCTGAAAATCTTCCCAATGATAGACTCCTGATCAACCTTACATTGTAAAATGGAAGCTGCAGCCGGCATTGTATAAGCACAGCGAACTGGCCTTAAAATATATTCAATTTTTTTCCCCCAAACTTTACAGGAGCATTGTACACATCAGTGATTCTCAAACTGTGGGGGGCGGACAATTATAACACTGGTATTACAGTTACATACATAAATAACTGTCAGATCTATTAATTATAATGCTAATTCAAACATACTGCAATGCACTTTAGTAAAGTAATATCTTCGTAGGAAATCTATACCAAAATGGAAAAAATGGATAGCTGAAAAGGGAAGCTGCAGTTGTCATCTTGTAAACACAGCCATCTGGCATCTAAATGTATTCTGTATATGTTTTTTCAAACTTTCTGGGGACATTGTACAAGTCAGTGATTCTCAAAACTATGGTGTGCAGCTGAGTGTGGAGTGGCCGGGATGAGGATCAACACCTCCATGTCTGAGGCCATGGATCTCAACTGGAAAAGGGTAGATTGCCTGCTCCAGGTGGGGGATGAGTTGCTGCCCCAGGCGGAGGAGTTTGAATATTTTGGGGTTCTTACACATGAATGAGGGAAGAAGGGAGCGGGAGATCAACAGATGGATTGATGTAACATTGCTAGTAATGTGCATGTTGTACCATTCTGTCGTGGCTAAGAGGTAGTTGTGTAGTTCTCGAGACCGGTCTTAGTCTCGAGACCGGTCTCAAGACCAGTTTTTGTGGTCTCTCGTCTTGGTCTCGACACTATTTGGTCTCAGTCTTGTCTTGGTCTCGACTCTATTTAGTCTCGGTCTTGTCTTGGTCTCGGACATAGCGGTCTCGATGGAATGGGGAAAAAAAGAGAAAACAGCATATCTTCACAGAACAGTATCATTATTTATTACGCACCTCAGTTCAAATGCAACCAGTCAGAAGCATCTATTTTAAAAATGTAACATTGTATACATTTTATCAATGGACATTGCCAGTGCTTCACAGTCCATACACGTCATATACATCGCATCATAGTGAAGTCTGCAAAGAAATGTCCGAAAATGTTTGCGAAATCTATAGCATAGTTATAATTCGAATAAATTAGGTATTTGGCATTCATTAGAAGTCACGGTCTTGGGGGTGCAAGTCAATCTGGAGGCTCATTCTCTTCAATTCAAAGCAAAGGGTCATTACATAGCCGTATTCATATCTTACC
>JABFDZ020000047.1:19066432-19097225 GCA_019775955.2 Pollimyrus isidori
TTAGTTCTATTTTTGAATAAAGGGTTGGAAGTGAATACTTTTCTTGTTTTTGTTTTTTATCCGATTCATCGATGAATTGAAATAGTAATCGACAGATTAATCGATTATTAAAATAATCGTTAGTTGCAGCCCTAATTTCGTTTGTTTCCGCAGTGCCTTACCTGTAATTAAACCCTGTTTACCCCAATACCCTGACATCTGTGCCTTTGTCTCTGTCTCGTCCCGCTCGGCACGACAATATTATTATAATTAAATGTATTAATGGTTTATTATTAATATTTAAATTATTATTTTTATAAATCTTTATTTTAAAATGCATTTTATTATATAATTATTATATAACCTCCTGGCAGCAAAACGCGGAGCCGGCCAGCAGTATCCGCTCACCCGGGCGCGAAAGGCTCTTCACCGGCTGTTTAACCGCCTCTTCACTTTTCTTTGGAAAAGGGGGGGGGTTTCTGTCACGTGCCATGTGCCACCCACTTCGTTAACCTTGTGTGAAATCCCGATGTCACCAGCTGTGTCCTGTTATTTCCAATTGATCCTGTGTATTTCAGTCCATGTTTCAGTTTGTTTCCCAAGTCCTGTCATTAACTTCTCTTAGTCGAGTGAAGTTTGACATTCGTTGTCGCTTTCTTTTTTTCCCTAATAAATCCTTTGATCCCTCATATCTGGTCTCCCTACTCCTGCCACACTCCTTCACCCAGCTCATGACAAAATCTGATAATTTGATAGGAAGTTTGGTAATCCGTAACAAAGACACCTTTTGCCTTATGCTTATATATATCATCCAGTTTGTTCCATAAGTCACCTAGTACATTTTTGCCTGTATCATTAAGATTATTGGTTGGAAGTTAAAGCAGTAATTTCATTAATAACATTGTTTTCTTTATGTCTTTTGATTGGATCCAAGCCATTACTAAACCTCCTGACATATTTTGCTTACTGCTGTCAACGTTAAGGTGTTAAAGTATGTGATAAATCTGGAAACCTTAAAGCACTATTTTGTTTTTAATGCAAAAGAATCTTTTGGAGTTCGTGGCTCTGCCTGTGCGATAAAACAGAAATCCTGCCAAAAAAACTCCACCAGTTTTTGTCTAGTTTTGACAAATAAGAAAATACCACCAGAAACCGTGAACAATCAAGTATATATATATATATATATATATATATATATATAGACAGACACTAAATATATTTTAAGAGATTTATAAGGAGAATAAAAATATCAAGAGTTACCGATTCGAGTGTCTGAGTCCTGAAGCAGATTGCCCATCTATTTGCAAATAGCACTATTCATATGATAATGATAAGATAATCCAACAGTTAATTGGATTTAGAAAACTTTCGAGCACATACAGTGTCTGGTTTCTGTTTACACTGACTCGGGAGCATCAACCTTTTATTTTGTGATGTGGAAAAAAGTAGAGTGGGAATACATTGCCCAAAAACATAGTTGCTTCCAGATTTGGAACCATGCAACTGATCTCTTACCAGTTTGTTATGTATTTCTTTGTTTTAAGACCACATATATATTTGTTTCATCTTCAAGAAATACAACCAAATTGCATACTATCTATCTATCTATCTATCTATCTATCTATCTATCTATCTATCTATCTATCTATTTCTGCAATACGTTTTTCTCTATTGGCACTATTCCACTGTAAATGAATTATTCATTCTATTTTTTTACTTTATCTTACAAGATTGAACTGTTTCATTTCCAGTATTAAGATATTTTATATGAAATTGATGAAGACAATATGGGTATATGGATGTCTGTGGCTCAGAGGTCAGGAAATGGTTAAGGTATAAAGGTTGTTGAAATATTTTCTAATTCTTTACAAGTAAGCAAAAATCAATTTGTGACTGGTTTGTAAATGTACTATTGTTCTGAGTAAAAGATATTTTAAATGATGTTTGGAGTAATTCTCCAAACATCTACTCAGACTCCTGGATAAACTCATTTAGATAAGAATTAGTACTGGTTGAATCACGTGCAGGCCATCTGTCAATGCTACTGTCCAGTATATCATTAAAGTCTCCTCCAAAACTTAAAACTAACCTAGTAAATTCAGATAACAACTGGACCCTAAAAGTTCTTACCCTCTTCAGGGTTATGTTTTCTGTCCAACAGTTATAGACATATGTATTAGTAATAACAAGAGCAGGGTTTTGCCATTTTAATTACCAGACAAATTAAATGGCTAGCTTTATCACAATAAGAACTTAGGATATTTCCCTGAAAAACAACTTTTGAATATACAACTGCGTGAGTAGCCCCATGAGCTAGTCATAAATCTAAAGCGGATTCTTAATAAATATGCGGTGGTGTCCTTATTTTTTCCAGAGCGCTTATCTGAACCATTGCCGAAAATACCGTATAGGAACATAAGAAATTTACTAATGGGAGGAAGCCATTTTGCTCATCAAGCTGGGGAGAACTGTAATAGTTCTAATAGTTCTAGACTAATAGTTCAGAGTTACTAAAATCTTATCTAGCTCTGATATAAAGGAACCCTAGGTTTTTACTTCTATCCACTTTTTGGAATATAGGCGTTATTGGTGTCATTGGCAAGGATGTAACTGATGCATACTTGAAATTTGGGGTGGGGTAAGATCGACATCCTCTAGAGTTATGTTTTTGAGTATTGGAATTGGTCTTCGCAATGGAAGATTAAAAAAAGCAGATATACAAGAACACAAGTACAGTCAAATATGCATATTAAGAAACACTTATCTGTAAAAAAATTATGCAATCTGTACAGCCTATCAGATCCATTTTTCCAGGTTCTGTTCATGTATAGTGTATAAGTCCACATGCATGAGGCAGTTGCATCACTTATGTCATGTTTGTGTTTCGTACTCAGGTCCTACTATTAATGCTCTGGCCCACCACTCTAAGGAGGGACCAATGAGCAAACACACTAGTCAAACGGACTGGACTTTGCGGATCAAACATGCTCGGGCACAGTATGGATCATTGAAGAAATTGGCAGTGAAAGATTCTACAAATTGCCTTGTAGGTGGGATGTGCAGTAATTGAACAAGTGTTGTTTCAGAGTTACATGTCACAACTAAGACTCGGCGTGTTCTGGTAAAGCCAAATTTATTAACTTTCACATTTCCAGGTTATCCATCCAATAATTCCAGAAATTGTACAGGTTAGTGTGTATGTAATGAGTATGGATTACAATGCTGTTGTTTCAACAGCCCTGCTTTCTAGATTAAAATGAATTATAAACATGTCGCCAACGGTACTTTGAGACCTCTAACGAGGGAGTCACCAAGTTTAAATATTGGCTAAGATATTGTTCCAGTACCGAAATCTTGATTTTTTTTAAAGAATATTGGCCGATACCAATATGGTAACTATTATGTTGTGCATCTGTAGTATATTCATAGAACAAAATATAGAACAATAACAAATCGACTTGTTCATCCTCCATTGTTCAGTTTCATTGTGTATAAAATAACATGTGAAATTTAAAGTAACTTTACATCACCCATGCTTCTTCAGCATAAACAAAGCTCCTGTTGTGCAGTGGGAAAGCAACACACAAAAGTGACCTGGGGCCTGTACTACGAAGCGGGGTTAGTGGCTTATCGGGGTAACTTGTCGAATTTAATTTAGTCTGGGCACAATGTAAGTGATCTGCTTCGTAGTACAAACCACAGGAACTATAAAACTTCCCAGTACAGATAGCCCATGAACTCAGAGCCTGGATACAAATTCCTCAACTTTGGTGGTAAAGCACCTGATGTAATATACTCTATATCAGGGTTCCCTAATTCCAGTCCTGGAAGGCCAGAATCCAACACACTTGGCAGGTCGCCCTGTTCAAACACATCTTAATTAGCTGTCAGGGTCAACACCTGTTTTGTTCCAGTCTTGCATCTTCTCCCTGTTTGGCCAGCAGGTATCACTGGCCATTCTGTCCTCCCTGTTGTCAGTCTGTAGTGTTTCTCCTGATCCCTGTCGGTTGCATGGCTCAGTGAGCTGAACTTGTGGCAACCTGGTTAACCCCCACTGTTAAGGGTTTAAAACCCACCTCCTCTGTTTTTGTATTTTGTTTCATTGTTTTTTCTAGTTCCTGTGATTCTGTGGTTTGTTTTCTGTTTTGGTTTCTTGCTTAGTGCCTTGGTTGTGTTTTACTTGTCTTTCTTATTTCCCCAGTGTGATATTCTGTTTTCCTTGTTCCTTTGTCAGTTCCTAGGTCCCTTGTTTAGTTTCTGAGTTAATTATTAGTTTCACCTGTTGCCTGTTCTTGTGCCTGTCCTTGTGTGTTTGCCTGATTGCTTGTTGCCCTGCACTCTCCCAGATTGGCTAATTGTCTGTCTCTCTCCTGCTTGTCACTACCCGGTTCAGTACCTGAGTGGGTCATTGAATGATGTTGCTTGATGTTGAATGTTCTATTATTTGTACTCGGCCGGTCTGCCTGTCCCTTGTTGCACTGACCCATTTGTAATTGGTCTTTATTTATCCCCTTTTGCTTTTGACCCCTTATGGTTTATTTGTTTTGTAGTGTTCTTAGTGTTTTCTGTTTTTGTTAATAAACCTCATTCATTCTGTGAGCTACAAATGGGTTGTCTACCTTTTTCCCAGCCTATAGCAGCACTATACCACACCCCTGTGCCCAAACCGCCTGGGTCCATGACATTAGGTTAAGTATGAGTGCCTGAGCCTTAACCAGCTAATTACCAAGCTCATCAGGTATGTTTGAGCAGAGAAATCTGCAAAGCCTGCTGGATTCTGGCCTTCCAGGACTGGAATTGGGGAAGTCCAGATGCAGTTCTGAAGAGCTACTACCCAGGCTTTTGATGAGCCACAACTGTTCCTGGTATTTACCTGAGAACAGGCATGGCTCATTATGAGCCAGCTAGGATAGAAAACCTATTGTGTAGGCATTCTCCAGGACCGGAGTTGGAGACCCCTTATGTATACATATGATAGGAATACATATAGTACACATTAGCTGCAGGTGTTAAACTCTGCTTTCCGGTAACAAGTAAGGTATGATGTTTTACCTCATCTTTTGCCTTCAGGAGAGCTTCCAGTTCCTCTAGTGACTGAGTGAGCTCATCCTTTAACAAGTCACTTGGACCGTGGCTACCTCCATGGGCTTCTAGATCTGCCAGCTAAAATAATAATTGCAAAAACATACATTTGCAAAAATATTTTAATCACTGATTTTTCTAAGCGATCTCCCAGCCCCATCCTAGACGTTTATATTACATATACTATGCATGTAAGTCATCAGTAAGAGTCAATGAAAATTAGTTCAGCTGCAGCTTTAATATCTATTTCAATGTCCCTTCCTGCAGTATTGTGCCATTTTCTTCTTTCGGCAATCTGTTACTGAAAAAGGTCATTCTCACTGTGTTTTAATGATCTTACACTTCATCTGAAAAGATTCTCTGTTGGCATTATGTGCAATGTTTTCTGCAGCCCAAATAATTTTATGTCTGATTCAATATCTGATATCTGAGAGGAAGGTATATAACTACATTGGGCATCTCTTTAGTTTAACTTCAACTTAAAGAACTTTGTGAACCTTGAGAAATTATTTTTAAATGTCTAAGAGATTAAAAAAAATGAAATAAATATCTGCCAGCTCCCAGTGGTAATTTTTCCATTCCTTCAAACTAGGACAATGTAAGTAGGATATTGCCGCCCTACAAACCCTCCTTCTCTCTTTCACCCCAGGGGACATGAACCACTTTCAGCCACCTGGTCATTCCTCCTTATGAAATGTAAGCCATACATTTTCCAGATATGGATTCCAGTTTTATGAAAATAAATATTTAAAAATATTATTATCCTACCCAACTTTAATTTTGATCAAAACTTTATACCATCTAATTAGTTATAGAGATAAATTCATGAACCAAGGTGTTTTGTTTAATCTGAGTATAAGTGTCAGAAAATGTAAAAAAAAAATCTACTTCGTGACAAGATGCAAAGTGTAGTATCTGTGGCTTCTGAACTTAGCAAAATGTAAATTGTCATACTGATTTCACAAAACATACTTATCCCTCTGCTTACACAGTAATTATATCTATTAGAAGATATTAAATAGATTTTATTTTTAGCCCCATGAATTTCTGCTAATTCTTGAAGGGCCCCAGATCTCCTTTTTAAATGTATTACGGTACCCACAGTATAATTGGTTCATTAAAACTGGAAATCCTTGATATTCGTGTAGAACAGAAGGTGGCACCTCAGTCCACGTCCAGGTGTACTGATTTTCCCACTCTTCCCAATTGCATACAAATGCTGAGTAAAGAAAATTGTGCTGCAGAAAGTTATTGGGTAGACAGAGGCTCAGGAGAGGGGCTGACCTGGTCCCGCAGCCGCTCAGTTTCTTCCTGGTAGGCTGCCAGCTGCTTCTTCCATTGCTCTACATTGTTATTGGCCTCATGCAGTGCGGCTACGAGCTTTGCATTGCTGTCTTGCAAGGTGAACAGCTCTGCCTCCAAACTAATCTCACAGATCGACCTGCAAATGACAAATGAAGTGAGGAGACAATATCAGCTATCAGCAGAACAGGCAAAGATGATATGAACTAAACCTACACAAGCAGTTATTCCTGAAACATCTGAAAGTAATCAAAGATCATTTCTTCAAAATTGTTTTTTTTTTTTGCATTTCTATTTAACAACTAGTAAACTTTTTAGCACGTAATCTAAAATACCAATTTGCGCTGTGTGTGTTTGTGTGTGTGTTTATGTATATATATGAGTGAGTTTCATTTCATAATAAATGGAATTTTAGACCAATTTTCAGGGCTCAGTTAAAACCTAGTATATTGTGATCTGTAAGGTGGACATAACACAAGCTGGAACAACAAGTACAATTAATTAAATATTTTTTTTATCAACATAACGTATCCATCCATTCATTATACTTGCATGTCCTGTGCAGGGTTGTGAGGTCCAGAGCCTATCCCTAAACTATGGGTGCAAAGTCAGGAATAACCCAGAATGGGGCACCATTGTAGAGCACATACACTCACACACCATGGACACCTACAGGGAATTTGGTAACTCTAATTAACCTCAGCGTGGTTTTGGATTAGGGGGGAAACTGAAGTACCTCGAGGAAACCCCACAATGACATGGGGAGAACAAACATACTCGAATGCTGGTCTTAGAGGTGTGAAGCAACCAGTGCTAACCATTGCTCCACCATGCCACTCCCAACATAACATATATCATTTCATACTTTGTACCATACTGTCTATTTCAGCAGACTATAATGATGTGTGGTTTGGAAGACTACAGGCACAGCAAGAGCTTCCTTCCAAGATAGGAGCAGTGGTGGGTTTTAAACTGCACTAAAACAATTACACTATAAACATAGTGAATGTATAAAATATGACGTGTGTGTGTATACTTTTGACCCATCTAATGAATGCTGTTTCTCTGTGACACATAAATCTAAGCATCCATTTGAACTAATTAATATGGTGTCCAAATATGAAATAGGAAATTTTACTCATATTGATGAAACGGAAATGTAATTTGTAATTGCTATCCAGGAATCCCTTGTACCTCTCTATTATTGATGCTTATATAAAACAAGGACCTCCAGAAATGTGTGTCATTCAGCATTAATCACCTAGAATCACACAGCAGAAAACACAGTTACAATGTTTTGCTGAAATTGTGTACAAATTTCATTCCCTGTTACCCACATGCTGCCATGTAGTTTGAGTCTGTATGATCATATATTTCCAATAAGGTACACACACTTGCGCACATATATGTATTATTACATATATATATATATATATATATATATACACAGACATATTGACCATTGGTTTTGAATTTGGAAAACAAGCTAATCACAAGTGGAAGATGATCACCCTTCAGAGAGCATCTTTTTGATTCGTTCCTTCTCGGATGACAAGGTAATGTCCGCACTTTGACTGCGAAATAGCTTCTCCTCTCCAGGGCCGTTGATACACATTGGTGGTGACTGCAAGTCTTCAGACAGGTCCTGTACGGTGTTGTAGACATAACCATTCTTAATGGGGCAATCTAGACCAGTGGTTCATGCATGTGAAATATATAATTATTTACACTTTATATAATTAATTATTTGAACTTTTTCCAATAGGCGAATGTGTTTTGTCACATTTAAAGAATTATCATCCATTACGATGATAATCCGGAATGCATTTTGAAGGATTAATACGTACAAGCATTTCCCTTGACTTTATAAGCTTTTCTAGCAAATCATTTAAGTCACACTTGGTGCATGTTACAAGCTAGCATTGTGAAAAGATTAAGCTAATTAACAAAATTAAGCTCAATAAAACACTGCAATGTTGAATCATATTCAGACTATTCTGACTGTTTCTGCATAATTTTTATATTTCTGAAAGGATATTTGTATGTAAATGAACAGTATTCACTTTTAATAAAGGATTTCAGTATTATTTACAAGTTCTACAGAGAGAAGTATGGGGTAGTACTCTCTGATCATGATCATAAGGTTGTAGGTTTAAATTCTTTGGTCAGCTAAATAAGGACATTGTTAACCCCCAATTGCCCCAGGGACTGGCTGACCTTGCCTTCTGCATTTCACACAGAAGCATACTCATAAATTGAGAAATGAGTGAGACTAAAAATGTTGGTGTGGTCTCTTAATTTTTTCTAGAGCTGTATGTGCCCATTGCTCTGTCCAGCCTCTACCACCAGGCAGATTTGGCAGACAGACACTCTCATATTATCCTGGAGAATTTGATAAACTTGGGAATTCATTTTCCCCTTAGTGACGGCAAGCTGTCCAGGCTCTGACACAGCAAAGCAGACCCAAATCCCTCCAGCATACTTTACTGTAGGGATTATGTTTTGATGTTGATATGCAGTGCCTTTTTCACGCCAAATGAAGTTCTGCTTGTTCCTCCCAAATAGTTCACTCCACAAAACATTTTTCCAGTACTATTGTGGAGTGTCCAAGTGCTCTTTCACAAGGTGTACAGAAATGTTCCTTGACAGCAATGGCTTCCGTCTTGGTGTCCTGCCTTGAACTCCTTTCTTGTTTAATGTGTTGAGTATTGTTGAATCGTGAACAGAGACATTAGTTCTGATGACTTCCTCAAATTCTATGCTGTCAATCTAGCGTTTTTCTTTACATCATTGATGACTTTGCACTGTACTCTTGGGGTCATCTTTTCGGGGCACCCACTTCTAGGCAGAGTAGCCAAAATACCAAACTCAAACTTATCAGTGTTTTTATCAATAAAAGTAATTCTAAGGTACACTTCAGAACTCACTTCATTAAATGGACTCCAGGTGTGCTATAGCTTAGGGTTCACTTACTTTTTCCAAACTTCAGTTTCACAGTTTGAATGATTTATTCAAAACGGTCAAACATTCTCTGAAAATATGTGTATCTTTAGTTATAGGAGACTGTGTTTGTTCATTGTGACTTATGTGAAGATATGGCCATGTTTTATACTGGAATTACACAAAAATATAGAAAATTTGAAGTGGTTCACAAATGTTTTACTTTGATTGTATGCTTCTAGTAGTCCCCCCACAGTCCAAAGACATGCTGAGGCTAATTGGAGTTACTAAAAAAAATTGCCCATAGGTGTGCATGTGTGAGTGAATGATATGTGAGTGTGCCCTGTGATGGGCTGGCCCCCTGTCCTGGATTGTTCCCTGCCTCGTTACTTCCTGGATAGGCTCCAGACCCTCCGTGACCCAGAAGGATAAGTGGTTTGGAAAATGGATGGATGGTATTGGATGAGCACTGAAAAGGTGGGATCGATGCACTCCAATTTAAATCATTAATGACTGTGGTCACAAAAAAAGTTCCATGGGCAAGGAGTGATGTCACAGTTGGGCCATCGAGCAAAGCCCTTAACCCCGACGTTCATCCTGAGAATGGCTGGTCCTGCTTCCTCAGTTGTTCATGAAGTATTTTGTGTGGTTCAACAGGTTGCATTTTTTTCTTTCTTTTCTTTTTTTGTTGTAACCCTTCTAATTTTTACACAGCGATTGTGAAGTACTCTTGGTTTACAGCAAAGATTCTTTTTTGAAGCCTTATTCTGACTTGACATTACATTGTTAAAAAATAGATTTACATACTCCTTTTAACATCATGATTCACTTTTTTTAAATTAATTTGCTTTAGGTGTGCACCAATATTAATTATCAAGTATTACCACAAATAGCTTTGATGAAGTTTGCTACTTTTCTCTGTAGGTTGTAGTGTAGCTAACTATTATAATAAAACAGTAGCTTGGTTATAGCTTAGCTACTTTTAATCCTAAGTGGCTTGTAGCTTGAAAAACTACCATTTAAAAGTAACTTCTCCAACACTGGTTACCAGTGCAAATCCGATAGTTCACAGGATGATTTCATTGCTGGGACTTTGAGTAAGGCCCTATCTGACCCTGATCTCTCAATTGTAGATTGCTATGGATTAAATCTTCCTCTCTGTGTGACTGGATGTATGTCTAGCTCCAGGTTTACCACAACAATGCAAACTTTCATGCAAATCTTTCACAGTCTGAGGTTGATTCAAGCTTGAGGGTATTCAAGCTATTTTTGGAGCCGAAAGAACAACAAGATAGAATTACAAATGATGGAACATCAATAATATGGTAATCAAAGCACGGGATGCAAGCGGTAAAACTTACTAATCAAGGTGAGGGAAGGGGGTATCACATTGGCATATTGATTGATGATAATATCATTGTAGATGATAATATTTTAACCAAAATTGTTATAAGAATGGTATGGACTGGACATTCAATCTATGTGGTTTGTCTAAAAAAAAAAAATAAAAACTTGATAAGAAGGGGGCCCCCTAGAGTGTGGGGCCCCAGGGTTGTTTGTATATAAATGCAGTATATAATTTAAGTATATAACTTGCCCTCACACCAGGATTAAGTCAGAACTCCCTGCAGCTACACTGAACTAGGCCACACTCTGCCTCCCATGAAAACTGAACACAGCTGGATATTTATTAATTATAGGCTCTTGGTGTTCGTAGACTGTTATGGAGTAGTGTACTTGTTTCACATAACCATTGTTGTGTCTGTTTGTGTTGCCCTGTTGTGGTGCACTAATTTTCATGTGGAATTTTCACCCTGTCTCGGAATTAAAATCTTGTATACTTGAGCTGGTTTCTGACCTTCATCTGTCTATTGGAGTTATGATTTTCAGGTTACATTTTAAATTGATGAATATGATGTCCCGGTAAATAATTCACTTTGCATTGGATCTGAACTGGATTTATTGCAGTTGGAGTGAAAATATTAATGGATCTACTTTTATAAATGATACTTAATTAGTTATTTGTCCAAGTACAAAGGATTTATTTAGCTTTTGCTTTAGTTATGTATAGCTATTAAACATCATGTATCTAGCAAGCAACATGCATCTAATGCTACATTTTTGTCATGGAATATTAGATTACAATACATAATGTAACAGCAGATAGAAATGGACATTTTACTGACCTGAGAGAACTGGGAGCATAGGAGTATAACAAGGTAAAAGAACAAGTTGTAAATCATAAATGTCTTGTTAAAGAATTTATAAAAATATATTAGTATAATTTTGGAGTGTAAACACAAGAAAACATAATGATTATATATATTTGTTATTCCTCTGCTCAATAAGGATTGAAAACATCTTTAAAGTGAGGAGATGTACATTACAGATATTGTGAGATTATCTATGGCCTAGTTCCCTTTTTCTTCCCTTTGAGATACACTGACCCATCACATCCATGTTCTTGTGGTTTTTATACTGCTCATTACCCAGATTAAAGGGATGCTTTGGGAGTATGTCACTCAAGTTAAATCATCTTGTCCTGTTTGATTCAGTTTCATGTCATTTTCATATAAAACAACGTACCAGAATAAGTGAAAATATCCAATGTAACAGAATTAAATATAGTTGAGTACTTTAAATGACAAATGAACCTGACAAATGAAGCTTTGATCATGGTCATTATTTTATCTTCAAGGCTTCTGGGACCACGAATCTGGATCAGCTGCTTACCTGTGGCGCAGCAATGTTCAGAGCAGCGTTCGTCAGCTCAATCTTGTCTTGAGATTTTTCCCGAGCAAGGCGTGCAGCCTCCTTTACTTCCTTGAACTTTTCTGCAAACTGAAAATTCAGATAAAATAGTACATTTTACAGGATGTAGTATAATGCACAGGGAGTCTCAGTGAAAAATTATGCAACAAAGCTCAGAGCTCCCTGCATTTGTTTGATGTATCCTGGTAGTTCAAAATGTAATCTTCATGTGTGAAAAAATGATTGGCCTCTCTGTTAACACAAGAATAATAAAGAGATAATAAGGATCCTTTCTCTCAATACCCTGCCAAGTACACCGGATTTGGGACTCCCCAGCCCAATATAAGTAGGATTTTGGCCTTTACCATACATATTCATCACACACCATCTCTTTAGATGCAAAGCCATGCTAGAACAGAAGGACTTTTACTTTTAAAAATCAGGTAGGACTATTAAGGCAAGTATGAAACATTAGAAATGACTGAAATGTTTCAAAAGGGCTTCCAACCATAATACTTGTTTTGAGCGCATACACTTTATGGAATATTTCCAAATACAAGACAGATATGATGTTGGAACATCGTCTTCTAGGATGCCACAAAGAATCTTAGAAGTACCATCAGGAATCTGTATGCCCATCACCTCAGCTCAGGAATAGGGATATTTGATCTTCAATTGTTATGGAAATCATAATAAGATTCTCATATTGTAGCTGGTGTAGTGCATTTGCTGCATCAGAAAGTACACTACTGTCCATTACTGAAGATAGTGAATTTTGTTCTGTAAAAGTATTTTATGGGTGAATATTATCCATTCCCATAGAGAGTTGCAGGGTGTTACTTCACTACTCCCAAATTTACTAAAAACATGGTCTTGGTCTTGGACATAGAGGACTTGAGGTATTATTTCAAGACCAGTCAAGAACACTCATCAACATGTCTCAAAATTGATCAAAATGGCTTAATGTTCATCTCTTATTAACCCTTAGAACCCAAAAAACACAAAATGCATTGATTTTGATTTTCACACCCATTAATCTCTGGATCACAACTCTGGATAGGTATAATGCACAGACATGAATCTTTGCAATCAAGAGGAATTACTCGATCTGGTCATCCAGATGCAATGTTGCTCACTAAAATAATCCAGAGTAATCTGATATGCAATGAGGCATATATTTTAAACATTTTTCAAGAAAAAGAATCCCTAATAATCTGTAAAACATCAATATCATTCATATTATATAGAAAACAAAGCACATATTTGCTTCCTCAATGATCCATGCACTACCCTTCTGGGAAAAAATAAAGTGTTTCTTATTTGAAAAAAGTTATATTTGTGCAGAATGCTTTTATATTGAAGTTCTAAGCAAAAATGTCCATTGTTCATATTATAATGTGACACAAATTTTAGGCCATGCTGCCTAGCCCCAAGACAGAGCCTATGCGTCACATTTTACAGATTTCTGCAGATTTCTATAAAAATATAGAGGGGTCTCTTAATTTTTTCAGTCATTGATGTTTAGTTGCTGTCTGTCCTGTGTTTCACCAATAAACCCATGTCCTGGGTTTTCGCTTGCCTGGCTGCCTCGTCCTTACCCGCTTCCTGCTTGTTTGCCGAACAGTAGTCTTAGCAGTACTCACACATTTCTGGCTGTGTGGTCGTGTTATCTTCAGCCAAGAACAAAAGTAACCAAAATATAACATCTAGTTAAATTGAAGAGACATAGAGAATTCCCCACGAAATTCTTGATAAAATATTAATTTCATTTTATTCAAAATATACACAGATGCAGGGCTTCAGAGAGATTTTTAAATTGTTTTTTGATGTGGCAAAATTGGGTGAAATGACTGAAGACATTAGAAGGCAGGGAATCAGTAATAACAGCACTTTTTCATATGTGGAATCCCAGTTACAGTTGCTCTAAACTTATTTTATTTTTTTATTACATTTTATTATTAAAATTTATAAGAAATGAAACTACTTAAGAACATCCATGTCCCAGGAGAGATTATGTGGGCTTGCATTGCAATGTTTCTTCAGGCCTCAATTATGGACTCAGTCAAAGAATTTGCTGCCAGAAATTCCAGAAAAGTCACACTGTAGACTCAGTAGTCGGTGAGTAATTATTATATATTATAGTCGCATCTCAATTACTGTGATTATGCAGTAGCAAGCACAGTGATTCCATTGCCAGGTTTTTTTGGCCACTGCTAGGGCCCAGAACAGAACACAGGATACACCAGCTGCGTGGCGTGTGCGTACAGTAATGTCTGTGAAACGTGTTGATATTCATTTTGGTGCTTATGTTAACAGGTTAGAGAAGCCACACGACCTGCACGAGATGCATATCTCAAGATCACATCTCATGGCAATGGCACCTCATCTAGAAATTCTTCACATGTGAAGTCAGTGGTTCTCAGCAAAAAGAGACAGTTAAATTATCTACTGATAGCCACAGTGACTTCATACCTGCAATGTCTAGGTATATACAATCATGAACAGACATGTTAGCCAGTTCTAATGACCTCCTCAGGTCACTCTAGGGTTCCTCTTTACCTCACTGATGACTTTGCATTGTGCTCTTGGGGTCATCTTGGTGGGGCACCCCAACCATGTGTTATATGGGAATTAGACATAAATATAGAAATTCCAAGGGGTTCACAACTTTTTACTTTGACTGTATAATAGACATGAAAAATCTTTATAATATTATTTATCTTAACCATTATGGCGATTGCATTTTACTGAAGGAGAAAATGGAGGCTACGTGAGTTCTACTGTATACAGTTAGAGCAGAAAACCCAGTGTATGCTGTAATTATATTATGTTGATACTGTACATTAACACAAGACAAGGTGAAGCACATTTGTTTTCAGGTGGTCTTGCTTTCTCTCTGTACAAGGATAAAAATCATGTGACTGCTTGCTGGTTAATAATGGTGAACTTTATGTCCCTCATATTTTTTTTACTTTTCTAAATCAAACATTGTATTATTGATAGTCATTATCAAATGTAAACTCAGTGTAGAAAGATTGGGCTTACATTTATGCAGTCATTGTGGACAAAGATGAGGATCTACACCACAGCAGTTCAGCACCACAGCCACCATGCACACACCATGCAGTTGGTGTGTCATGGGCCTATTGCTACATTCGATTTACCTCGGCGTTTGGAAGTCCGAACTGGGAAAGACTTTGCACCCAAGTTAACCACATTCCAGTAGAAGTCGGTAAGCCATTTAGCATTACCTCTTTCAAACAGCAAGGTTTCTTGTCTGACCACACAGCTTAATCAGATTTAAGGTACCCTAGTTTAAGCTACCTTTATCTTCTTTCAATTACAGTACATATAACTCAGACTACTTTAAATCCGACAAGTTATCCAGCTAAGCAATAAATCTGCTTTCTGAAACAGTCCCCAGTTCTAGCCAGGTTCATTGTTAGCCATTGTTAGCAATACCAGTTTATAATAACACATTACATGGTATTTTGTGCATATAAACATAGTAGAAATATGTCCACTGATAGTGGTTTTTACGCATATACGACCGATTTAATGAGCCACAAATGGGAGGTAAGTGTTAACAACAATATACAACTACAGCTTTCACTTGTTGATAAAGGGTGCAATCTGACTTTCTGAGTCAGAACTCCAGCTTTAGGGGGCATTCCAGTTGACATTTCTGTCTAGGAACTCAAATTCTGACTTCTAAGTTCTAATGAAACACAGCATAAGTTAGTTGACCTTGGGTCCCGCCCTGTTCTCAGAACGGCCAGCCATGTACATTTTTTGTGTTTGACAAAGCCTGCATAATCACACATGAAGATTAATCTGAAAGAAATCTGTTCTGCTGGCAAATTATTTCTGTCCCATGATATTTTTATTTGTGAATCCTACTGAATATCAATATGTTTCAAAATACTTACTTGGTGCAGCTGTTGTTCTGTAGAGAAACCCAGACCATACACTGTGTTGGCTCTACTATCAGCCCATTGTCCAAATTTCTGTGATGTCTTAGTGAAAGTCATGTTGGGTGAGATGGTGCTGTTGATAATGGCCTAAAAGACACATAGTTCAGGAATCAATCATTTAGTATATAATCAGCAATGGAATGTTGTATTGTTTGTCACTATACAACCTATATTTATTTACTTGAGGTTTTTATATCCTGTATAATGCTATAATAAATAATCACCATCTTGTTGTGCATTCTTTCCTTCTCTCACTACCCAAATAACCCAGTAATAAATTGGTGAGTTTCATAGTAGGCTGTCCTAATAGCACTGTTGGTCACTCTCATCATCACGCTGCATCATTGTGTCTTCAGTATTGGGGGGGTGGCATGGAGAGATCCATTGACTGAGTGACTGAGTAAAATATGTCCTCTCACATTACCCTGTACTGTATGAAGTTTTCTGTTGCTTCTGTCTCAGAGTATTCACTGTATATATTAATTTATGCATGCAACTGAAATTGTTAAAAGGTAAAAAGGTTTTTGCCCTCAGTCAGTAGGTTAGATCAGAACTGAATTCTCCCAACAAGTTTATTCATATTTTCAAAGCAAAATCTTGAAAAATATGGGGTGGAACAAACACGACTGTTTTGAATATTGGGTGGGATGTGTTACACCCCCGTCCCCCCATCAGCAATGCCTATGTGCTCACACCACTAGATTGGTGGCTTCCATGCTGCATCTGCTCAGTGTGAGTTTGCAGGTTCTCCTCATGTTACATGCCCACTCTCCCATAGTTCAAAGGAATGCAGCTAGGCCGGATTTGTACATAGCTGCATTATACTCATTATAAGGGTAATTTGTAATAATTCAGACATCCCACACTAACAAAGTAGCTAAGAGAACAACCCCCATGCCATGCAGCGGCCAAGGCCAATAACAAACAAATGTTTATTCATAATGTATACAGCTCTCACCTTTGTTCCACCAACACTGATAATGCGATACACGTGTCTGTTGGCGTCGTAGAAAAATGACACAGTGACGGCATGCTTGCTGGCAGGGATCCAGTTGCGCTTGGTGGTTGGGTCAATTTGGAAGACATGTGCCCTGGTGCTAAAAATGGGCTGTTCCCTGTGGAAGTATCAGAACAGCACTGAAAGTGGTGAGTAAATATGTCTGCACATGACTGTGTACAGACCTATCAGCAATGCGTATGCTCCATTTAATACCTGGAAAGACAAATGTTTCGCTTTACATATATTTTTTAAATTTAAATCAAATTTGAAATGAAAAACAGTATTAAAAAATTGTACTCTTTAACATTTATTACAGAAAGATTACTGGAAGATATATTTCACATTTTAATGATGTATATATATCTGAGCATTATCATATTGCTACCTTTTGAAATATTTACTTTTGTAAGCTTGGAGCAAAATTCAAAAAATAAATAATATTGAAATCAAACCTCAGTATTTGGGCCACTGTGAAAGGTCAATTACTGTTAGTCGAGTCACATTTTTAGCAGTAACCTAATAGCTAAAAATGAAATGAGTTCAGTGCCGTCTATACCACAATGCTTGTATCTCGTTTACAAGGAGTCCAGCTGTATAAAAATGACTCCACGCATGAAACAGTTCTTCTGGGTGGCCTTTTCAGGACTGAAGGAGTCAAATGACCCGGGTTTAATTTCTTGATTCATTTCACCAGTCCCTGC
This sequence comes from Pollimyrus isidori, assembly GCA_019775955.2. Lineage (NCBI taxonomy): Eukaryota > Metazoa > Chordata > Actinopteri > Osteoglossiformes > Mormyridae > Pollimyrus > Pollimyrus isidori. Next base: position 19,084,162 of record JABFDZ020000047.1, read on the forward strand.
TTCCCTTTTTTTGGCTCCTAGTAATATGAATAACATGAACAAACTCCTGACTTTGCAAACTAACCTCATCTTGTTTGGTTTTCTTCACACACTCAAGGCAAGTCAGATTCCAAGGCAGAGGAAGGCCAGCATTCCAAATATTATGGCTCAGAGAGCTAAAAACCTCGGAATAGCAACCTGGGCCTTGATTTAAAGGTCCGAACCTAGAGAAAGCTGGTACCCCTAGTCTAGGAGGAGGTGCATACTTAGAAACTGATGAGTGAAACAAAGAGTGTTGGTGTTTTAAGGACCCAAGATGCCCCCCCTCCTTCCTCACAAACAGTACCTCCAAGAGAGAATAACTTTAAGGTTTGCCTGTTGTGTTTGTCTTGTGTAAGTGGTTACCTTTTTGTCAGTACAAATATCTAGATGTTGTGTGTGTATGATCTTAATAGTTTTGTTACAAATGATCTCAATAGTTTAGCAGACATCCAATAATAACTGTTACACTAATAATAACTAATAAGAACTGAATCTGATCATGGACTTTAGTTGAAAGTTGCTTCAGTTCAGTCATTAATTAATCGGGCCACTATACACATCCCTAGACAAGGAGTTCTGTCAGATGTCAATGATCAATATTTATGGACTTTAGATCTCAGATTCCCCTGAGTGTGGAACAGAACTGAATGACTGAAGGTATCTGCGTGAAGAACAACTGTACAGAAAGGGGAGAAGAAACCGAGAACTACATAAACCACACATAAAGCTACCAGACGCAAAGAGCTGCTCCATCTCCAAACTCCATCTCTGATCATCTCACCACCTCACCGACAAATTTCCAGAGATTCCATGCGAGTCCATGTAAACAAATTATCATTCATTTTAATCTTACACCTTCCAAATTCATCTGTTTTATAATTTTGGGTCCCAATTTCAGTATTGAGGGCTTGCTGTGCAGATCAGTATTTCCTTTTACAGGTCCCCAATTCAAATTACTGTCTTACTATATTTCATCCTGCTTAATGATTTTATTTTGTTTTATTTTAGTTTTGTCTTTGTTTCATGTTAAAATTAATGTCTATCATGTATTAGTTGTAGTGATAGAAATAATTGCATGCCTTTTATACGTCTTAAATCTCAGTCTGAACGAACGCTCATAATTAAGTCACTTCATTAGTGCAGAACCATCCTAAGCTTTTAAAAGTCCCAAGCTGTCCTTACATTACCTGGTGATGCAGTTTGCTGGATGAGTCTTGTAACCCAGGTTACTAAGCGATACTGATAATTAGTGAATCCCATTTAAGTCTCACTTTAACAGACTCACGGGGATACCGCAATTGAGTTTGGAGGAACCAACCATTGGCATAACAATTAATCAATAATAATCATTAAATAATAATGAATTAAAATGTAATTCATTTCAAAACGTATTGGTGGAGTGCACAACTTGCAAATTCAGTCTGTACAGGAAATTGAAGAGGTTGGCTATGACGGCTCTGAGGGCAGATAAAGCGGTATTTATTAAATGAATCTGTAAGCAGGTGATGCACCATCTATGGTCTAGTGACCCATATCCTGCTTACAGAGGAATTGAAGCATTACAAACATCTGAATCTGTTCCTCACATACTTGCAGTCAGAGCAGGTTATGGAATGGTCCTTACGGATGACTCTACGTTTGCGACCCACTGGGCTGCCTACTTTGAATAGTTGTTTAAAGCTGATCCTCTGGCTAGGACGTTGAACATCTTTGGGTCCACAGTTCTTGAGGCTGATCCTCCAATCAGCCGTGAACCACCCAATCTCACTGAGATTGCACAGGTGTTGAATCAACTTGGGGTAGAGAAGACTGCAGGGATCTGTGGAGTGAACTTCTCCAGGCTGGTGGTAAGGCTATCCTCTTGGCATTACAGATAATCTTTGCATCCATTTGGAAGACTGGCAACGTCTTAACTGACTGTAAAATGGGACTTCTTGTCCTTATCAGGAAACAGAAGGGTGATTGAGTGGATTGCAGCAACTATAGGGGCATAACACTTCTCTCAGTGCCAGTCTTTGCTAGGGTCATCCTTAACAGGATCCTTGGTCACTTGCTCGCCTACCAGCGACTGGAGTAGTCTGATTTTACACTAAGGGTTCTCATTGAGTGCAAGTGTGAATATCGACAAAGATTATTTGCCTTTATTGATTTTCATAATGTGACTCAGTTGATCAAATTGCCCTGTGGGACATTCTGAAATTTTGGGGCTCTAGTAATGTGATTGCTGTGTGGATTGGAGGGAGAACTTCTGCATTTTTCCCAATTGATTCAAGGGATTGTCAGGGGTGTGCTCCTGCTTCTGCTCTGTTCAGTGCTTGCGTGAACTGGGTGTTGGGCAAAGTCGTGGGGTCCTGTGAGGGTATCTGTTGGTGGAGAAAAATTAACTGATCTTGACTTTGCTGACGATGCTGTGATCTTTGCAGGGTCAATGAAGGCTCTGATCAGGGCTCTCGAGAAACTGAGCAAGGAGTCTGAGTATCTGGGATATTGAGTGTCCTGGATAAAAAACAAGATTCAGGCGTTTAATGACTGCTCAGGCATAGCCATCAATAGTGTGTCTGTCTGTAGGGAGAATGCCGACCCCATTGAGAGATTCACTTACATTAGTGACATTCATGTCTCTGGTGACTTCGTATGAAATAAGCAGATGCATTGGGAGAGCATGGGGGGTCATGAGGTCACTGGAAAGGACTGTGTGGCTCCCGATAGCTTTGCAAGGTGCAAGTCTTTAGAGTGCTGATGATCCCTCTCTTGCTCTATGGTTGTGGACATGGGTGCTATCCAGTGAGCTGAGATGAAGACTGGACTCCTTCAGTACTGTGTCTCTTCATAGAGTCCTTTGATAGCACTGGTTAGATTTTCTGTCAAATGAGCGGTTCCTACAGTAGAGGAGTCCCAAATGAGGCACATTAACTGCATAGTGAGGGAGCGTCAGTTATGGCACTACAACTATGTGACGTTTTACCCTGAGTGTGATCCAACTCATAGGATCCTCATTACTGAGGACCCGAGTGGCTGGACCAAGCCAAGGGATGCCCACATAACACCTGGCCGCAGCAGATGGATGGCTGTTTCTGGAGGATGGGACCGGACCATGTGTCCGCTTGGGGGATTGCCAGCTGGTACTCCGAGGCATTTTGCCATGTGGTGGATGTGGTAGCGAGCTGCATCAGTGCATGTTCCCCAACCTGACCTGATCTGATTAACGGTATAAGGTGGTGCAAAGAGTCAAAAATACATGCCTGTATTGGATGGTTGCCAAAGACACTGGGCTGACCATAGGAGACGTTTTGTAATGTTTAAGGTACCCTAACACACTTAGGCAGACATAGTTGTGTACTCAAACTGCTTTTCTGCAACCCAGACCCAGATGAAAGGTGGAAAATTAATAGATTAATAGCCTTCATTAAAAGCATCACTGTAGACCTATCTTACACAGAATCAGAGCAACTGTGGTATCGGATATGTGACTTTGTGGGTTAGGAGTCTGCCTGTGATCAAAAGGTTGAAGGTTCCAGTGGCCAGGACTTAACACCAAAACAGCATATCTTGATATAAAAATAAGTAGAAAACAAGTGAAGGTAGATGTTACATATCAGTAATAGGCACATGTATTAAAGTGAGGAGACTAGAAAATAGCTATATATGAGGAGTGGTTTGGAGAGATCCAGACATTATATACATACTGACAGATTTTATTTCCAATTTTTTTTTTGTGATTTAGAAAATGCAATCCAGTATGAGTAGTCATGCAATTATTCCCTACTTTACAGTTTAAAAAACTGACCTTAGACCTTAGATTATATTTTGTTTTTTTCTGTCTGTCTGGACTTCAAGAAGGACACTAAAGCCCTTACACCTGCCTGATCTGCAGCAGGGTCCTCCTTATTTTATGCGACGACCACTGTGACATTCTTACTTATGTGCAAACAAAAAGGAAGCCAAAAAACAATTACCCTAATCAATGACACAGAATCAAAACATACAAAACAAAATGTCAGTCACTCCTTAAACACTGGTACAACCACACACTCTTGAAACACATGCACACAAGCCAATGTGACGGTATCCAAAGGGGCAAGCAAAGACATAAAGCAAATACGAGCTTAAAAACCCAGGGCCAAATAAACTAAAAGACAGCAGAGCTACAAAAGGATGAGGTGAGAATCAGAAATCAGAAACAAATTGAAGTTATACACAATCAGGATAATTTAAGGCAAAGAGAAAACAGTGAGCTAGAATGAAAGCTAGAGCAAGCCGGAGTCTCAATTGATAGCGGTCTTTTTGAATCTGGATGTGATGAAATGGGGGAGTATGTGGGCCAGTCTCCTACAGGTAGGGCCAAGAGTTGAAGGGCGAATGGAGAAGCGGAGGACGTGAGGGGAAGAGTTGAATGGTGAATAGGGAACGAATGGCAAATGGGGAGAATGGAGGTGATGAGTGGGTGAAGGGTTGAAACATGGAAACTAGTGGAGGAGGGGTTGAACGGAGGAGACGAGTGGATGAATGAGCGAAGGAGACCTGGAACAAAACCGAACAACAACATGGGTCATAACAGTACTAATGTTGCATTTTCCAACTGAAATCTGTGGTTTGCTGTTTCATTCACTGTTAGTGCTTTTCAATGTACAGTAGGACATTTACATTTACATCCCACTGATCATATAATGCCAATAATACTGTATGTCAATAATGAAATATCTATCTATCACAATATGACTAAACACTGAAACATATACAAATAAGTAATTGACACTTAGAAGTTGTGGAAAGAGTAAATAACATGTAAAAGCAACAATGTTAAACTATATTAAAGGAACACGGTGCTTTAAAATCCTCTAGATCCAAGGCGTTCAATCTGAGGGGGGGGCAGGTGAAAAAAAAAATAATAATAAATTTTGTGATGGGTTTCAGGAGAGGGTAGACCAATTTTAAAACTGCAACCTCTAGAAATATCTGAAATGAAGAGCACAGCTGCTAGAAAGTCCAAAATTTCCCCTGACTTTGATAAGTTGTGTGCAGGAAAACAGTTACATCCCACAAGGACAAATATGATAGCTCTAGGGGGATCATGTCAAAATAAGGTTGAATACCACTGCTCCCGAGGTTGTGAATATCATGGGATATTACAGGTAAATTTTATCACTCATTACTCTAACACAGAAATGGATACTGTAAGCCAGTAGCAGTAGGTCCCCATTTGGTGCCCTAGGCAAGCTTCACTGGTAGTGCCCTCCAAAGTCAATAGTATACATTTACAGAATGTTTTTATGTGATGATCTGATACGACGTTAAAACTGAAAAGTACCCTGATTGTTTACCAACGCAGGCATGTTTTTCTAAAGGCGAGTAACTGGATTATGTGGTAGTTCTGTAGATAGTACTGCAACCCCACACCTTCAGAATACCAGGCTTAGATCCCAGCTCAATTCTCCTGTTACGTTCTGTCATATAACAAAATAATACTACTTTTTTTTTCATTTGGAACACTTATAGACATTTAACATATTATTGACTGTTGTGAAACATTTTGATTGTTTTGCAAAGTTGAAACTTCATGGACCCCTGGGTAAGCCATCAGGATGAAAAAATGGCATTGCTGTCCATCCATAAATCAGGACATACAGACATCAGTTGTAAGGTACCTTATTTAAATATTGTGAGATCAGATACCTTCAAACAGTATAAACCGAAATTGTCAATTACCTTTCTCTGTGTAGTGGATACATTGTTATTGGCCAGCACTCTGTGGTTTCTGTGGTAGAATAAAAAATACAGTGAGTGCACAATAAAAAAGGATTAAGTGTATGGACGGAGACAGGACATGTAAAATAATGCTATCATCAATTCTATTGTGAAAGGCTCTTTCTGGTAAATATTCCACAATTTAACTGTAGGATACTGTAAACGAGATATACAATACCGAAAACGTTTAGGCGATATATATAAAAATAAGAAAAAACAATCAACATATATGTTCTTATCTAGCTGCCATTTTCTTAATTCGAAATTCAACAGTTCATTGATTTTCTCCCATTGATACTACTACTGCAATGTTTATTTGCATCTGCTCTTTCAGCACAGCGATATTGTGCAGCTATGAAAAGAATCGTTTCAATACCTCCCTTATGTGCATCAGCACTCGATCCAGTGTCAGAAAATAGGGTGGAATGAAAACTTATAGAGATTTTAGCGTAATTATTTTCTCTAATAATTATTGTTATTATTAGTAGTAGTATTATCATTACTACTACTACTACTATTACTACTACCGCAGTACATAGGCCTTACCTCTAACCCGTATTAAATAAGAATGTATCTATTGCGTACTCATCCATGCTTCATGATCATGCAGTGGGAATTTGGTTTCAGCATCTGCCTTTATACAGTACAGTACAACTATTTGATTCTAAACTTCAGCCAAAAAATCATCGGCGAAAGTAATCTTTGTCTAAATGGTGTGTAACAATGTAGAGTGTAAACTGTGTGCACGATAATTTGGATAATTCTAGTCCGTGATTCGCAGTATATTAAACTGTGATGCAGGCAAATTTTCTTTCGCTTTTCCTTTGCAGTCTTCCGTTTTTATTTCGGTTATACTTCAAGTTACCTTATAGCGTAGATCCTCGGCGAATAGTACGGGTTGTGATTGAAAATATGTATCCTATTAATTGAGTTTTATTTCCTGACGATACCCAACTTGTTCAAAGTTAATGACTGCTCCAGTGTCTCTTCATAATAGTCCATCTGCTTTAACATTACTGAACATTGCAGCATTCATCACTTCAACCTTGCGTCCGTCTATAATTAAAAAAAAAACCACGACAACACAAAAGAACCACAAAAGAGCACGACTTGATGGTTAAAATCCCGATCGGTATACTTCTTATGCCTGATTCATGTGAGCTTCTGCAGCAGAGTCCTGACTATAATGGGCGTAACTTTGGGCTGGGGCGTACTTAAATAAACCTAGATCTTATAATGCTTCCATTAGTCCAGCACATCTGCACAAAGGGAAACGCCCCTTCCATGCATTTATAACTCCACCACTGTCTACTTTTCCAATTTAGTGCCCAGTGGAAAAAAAGGATGTAGAGGAGCTGATGTCCTCATTGTCTTATCTAAAGTAGGCTAGGCGGATATACACAAAATCTGTTGGATAGTTATATTAAACAAAAAATGTTATTTAAAAAAAAATAAAATCAGAAGCAAGAATAAACATGATAACCATGATAAAATAGCATGCAGGTAGGAAATTAGTAAACATTTTCTTACCTAAAATATTTTGCATGTGTGTTACTGTATCTGAGATATTTGACCTTAATGTCATATGTTTCTAAAGTACAAAACGTGTTTGTTTAAAGGTACTATGAAGCCTATGTGTTCACAATAGATGCATCAATACTCATATAGAACTATTGTCAGTTTTATTTAGGATGATACCGTGTCGCTGTCATGGAACCCAGGGTAGTGGATAGTGAAACTGTCATCACTGGATAATTATGGAAATAGGGCATTTTTGGGCTTAGAGGTTAGAGGTAGTTAGAGGTAAATCTTTGTTTCCAATATCACTATGCTGGTTAACTTAATTCTTAACAAGGCACATCACCAGGGTTACTTATGCTACACACCTAACCTGCTCTGGGGCAGGTAATGTTCAGACTAAGAGGTCACAAATGTTAATAATAATAATAATAATAATAAGACGAAGAAGAAGAAGAAGAAGAAGAAAATAAAAACACTTGGACCAGTCAGAGGTCTATTTCCAGTGACAAATGGACTTTTCCAAACTCTCAAAATCGCTTGTCCAAGAGAATTCAGTGACCACAGTAAAGTTAGCTAGAGAAATACTGATAATGTGCGATTGGGTGCAGCTTTCTAAATCAAAGAAAATAATTTGTTTGTGTAAGTGGATCAGAGCTAATCTGTGCCTCACTATATTTATATTATTATATTATATGCAGAGGTGGACAAATATGTTTATTTATATATATATATATATATATATATATATATATAATCTATATATTAAGCATTTAAACACAAAATGAACAAAATAAGACAAGAAGAGCATTTTTTTATTAATGGCTTCCAAAACCGAGTGGGGGGATGGAGCGAGAGGTCGACAGGCAGATTGGTGCCGCGTCCGCAGTGATGCGGGCGCTGCATCGGTCTGTCATGGTAAAGAAGGAGTCGAGCCAAAAGGAGACGCTCTCCATTTACCAGTCGATCTACGTTCCTACCCTCACTTATGGTCACGAGCTGTGGGTAGTGACCAAAAAAATGAGATCGTGAGTACAAGCAGCCGAAATGAGTTTCCTCCGCAGGGTGGCTGGGCTCTCCCTTAGAGATAGGGTGAGGAGCTCGGTCATTCGGGAGGGACTCAAAGTAGAGCCGCTGCTCCTCCCCATTGAGAGGAGCCAGATGAGGTGGTTCGGGCATCTTATTAGGATGACCCAGGACACGCTGGAGGGACTATGTCTCTCGGCTGGCCTGGGAACGCCTCGGGATCCCCCCAGAGGAGCTGGAAGAAGTGGCAGGGGAGAGGGAAGTCTGGGTTTCCCTGCTGAGACTGCTGCCCCCGCGACCTGACTCCGGATAAGCGAGAGAGAATGGATGGATGGCTTCCAAAATGATAAAGACCATATCCCAACCTTATCCCTGTCCTGCCCTCATTATCGACTCCTTCCGTGTGCCACGCTCCCTCGTTAACCTCGTGCGGGATCCCCATGTGATCAGCTGTTTCTGGTTGTTGTCATTAGTCCTCTGTATTAAGTCTGGATTTCAGCTTGTTTCTCCAATCCGGTCATTGGGTGCGTTGGACTTGCTTACAGCGCTGGGTTAAAGAAACTCATTCTGATCCTGATGCAATGCATTATGGTTAGATGCATTGCGACCTCTCACCTGGCTGCACAAATTGGAACAGCCTCTGTGATGACAAACCTTTGCCCTTATTGGCTGAATAGTTTAGTTACATGCATGACGTTTGTATCCCAGGCATTTCCAATGCGTAATCTGCTATTTCTCCCGAACATCATATGAAGCACTGAGAATTGGTTTTCAGTTAATTTACCTGGTAAAATAAAATAAATGAATAAAATAAATTCTCATAAATTTCTGTAAGTTAGTGGTTTATTTATTGTTAGTTACTGTAATGTTGCGCTGCTTTATTTGGTTAATCATTCAGTGAAGAAGGCATTCAATTAGAATTGCATTGTAGTATGACTCATTTCCTGATGCGTACAATTTATATTAAGTCAACGTTCACAGTTCGACTTCTGATATTCAGATTGAGTTCTAGGTCAAACTGGTTTGTTCGACTTTCAAGAAATTTGAGTTCTAGTGAGTTTGAGAACTGAGGTAACACTGTATAACTATAAAAAGAAATAATTCGTTGTTTATTTTAGAAAGATATGCTAACAGATTTGTTGGTATCGCCCCCAAAGAGACTTGGATGGAATGGTGGCTCTAAGATTTGCGATCTGTATCAATAACTGGAAGGTTGCTGGTTCAAATCTGGTGAATGCTTGGAGTGATTCTTCTCTGCTGGGCCCATGGGCAAGGCCATTAACCTGCAATTGCTTCGTCCTGGGTATTAATCTACATCCAGCCCTACAAGGATGTCCTCCAACTTTCAGGGAATAACTTGGGGGTGGCAGGATTAGCACTCCAGCCCCTAGAAAAAAATCTCACACTGGTCCATTTGGTGCTGAGGTATCACCTGCCACATGGCTGCACTCAGGTTCTCATCCCTGAGGTGGTTTGTTGTGTGGAGTGCGCATCACAAAGTTTTTACTTCTTGAACACTGTTGGGTGTTCCTTATAGATTTTATAGATCATGTATTGTTATATCAAAATCTCCAGTTTTGTCATGTATTTCTCTTATATTTTCGTTTTTGTAAGAGACCTATCAACAATGTCCAGGCAGGAATCAGGCCAGGTTGGAAACTCTTCTGTGGATGTTTGGAGCCTAGGCAGGCCGGAGCCAGCTTGACGCTGCCTCAGCAGGCTATAACGCTGTTCATTAGAGTTAATAGAGATATGATAGTGTGTATGTGTTGTTTCAGAATAAAGCAATGTAACAAGTAAGCTTGCTATTGACGTTTGCAGGATGATTGACGTTGATCGATATGTCTCGTCAATGTCATAACCGTGATACATTTGTGGTGAATATATGCTTGTGCATCAGAGGCGCTCAGTGACTGCTCTTGTGAAGAAAGCATATCATCTTTACGGCTGTAAAATCAATGATCAAGACAAGGAACAGACACCTCACATTTCTGGTGCAACAACAGCCTGTTATTGAAAGACGTTTGCTGTCCCAATGATATGTGTTACATGCCGTAAAATCGGGAGGATGGCCTACAGGTTCTCCGGATGTCCTGCCCCAGTCCTTCACACTCCTTCGACTCCGCCCCCTAGACCAGGTCATGCCTCCCTCGCCCTTTTGCCCTTGGAGTGGTTTCCAGTTCCGGGTCGCTGACAGAAAAACCTGCTGCTTCAAGACTTCGGCTGCTCACCGGTCACTTCTCACCTGTGAGCTTGCTCTACCCTCACTTTCGCTCTGTTCTAACTGTGATCTGACTTCCCGTGTACGACTGTTTTGTTCCTGGTTTCTGATATTTGCTTTGCCCTTTTCTGGTACCTTCTGGTAGCCTCGGTTTTGATTGCTGTTCTCGTTTCGATCTCTTACCTGTTCTTTGACTAGGCTCTTTGTTACTCCCTTGGATACCTTTGCTTTGGCTGTATGCTTCTTGTTTGTTATGTTTCTTATCCCTAGGTGTGTGTAAGGAGTGACTGCTGTTTTGGTTTATGTGTGATTACTTGATATTTGGTTAGGGAGTTTAGGGTTAGATATTATTGTTTCGTTTCCACTTTGTTTTGCTTAGGCTTAGATTAGGCTGCGTGTTCAGAGGAAGTGCTTTTGTTTGTTTCATTGGCCTGTGTCACTTTCGAAGTCTGTTACCCCTAGCGTTTGTATAGTGTTTGATAAAAACCATAAAAAGCTATAAAAAGTTGTGTCCTGTCTTCCATTTTACTTCTCTTACTGTGGCACCCTTACCCTTGCCATATGTTACCCTAGTAACATATGGCAAGAACAAAAAAGACCATGTGACAAACTGTTACTTCTGTTTGACTAATGTGTCACTGAAGACCCTAAACTGCCTTCGGCAATGAAACCTGTGCCACATGACGTCAAACTTCCAATTCCAAAACTAGCAAAGGAAGTACCTTAGATGAACCAGATGAAGAAACTTCAATGCAGAGAACCGGTAGGGACAATGATCCAGATTTTGAATGCTGATCACCACAGTCAGAATTAAACAATCTGGTCAGAGATTTGGGTGTCAAGAGCAAAAACTGAATTGTTGAGTTTGAGACTGCAGGAATCGTGTTAGCTGTCACCAGGTATGAATATTTCTGCTGACTACTGTCCGACATGGCAATGTGATGCACCTGACACTGAATACAAAGGAAAATCAAGAGCAAAACACTTCTAATTATGCTGAACTTAATAGTGCATGAGAAACTTAAATGCGATTAAATACATTATTGCTGGTAAACAGTTAAGTTCCTTCGTGATGGAGCAAAACCGAAACTATATTTGTGCATATCCACCAGGTACCTGTTGCAATCAGCAAAAACCTTTCAAGGAGTAAAACTTTTTTTAAAAAAACTGCTGTGCAGTATAATCATTACCTTAATAAAATTACCTTACCTCTCTAAAGAGACTATTTATCATTGCATTATAGTGCAAGTGTTTAACCTTTCTTAGTATCACAGGTGTCTTTAAGCTTTTCATCAGCATCAGCCTATTTAAAGGGAAAGAACATGCTACGGTGTTGTTTGCTATCACTTTGTGCACCACACTGAACATGGACTAGTGAAAGCAGAGGAGAGAGCTGTCTGAGGAACACAGAAAGAAGATTAAAGATAACCATGTTAAAGGTAAAGGCTGTAAGACTTTCTCAGCTTGATGTACCTGTGACCTCAGCTGCCAATATAATTAGGAAGTATAAGGTTCATGGGACTGTAGCCAATGTTCCAGGACATGGACACAAAATGAAATGCAACCCTAGGATGATCAGAAAGATAATGCAGATGGTAGAAAAAGGAAGGCCAAGGAAACCATCCAAAACTATTCAAGCTGGTTCATGGTCAAGGCACGTCACCTTCTGATCACACCATCTGCCGCATTTTCAACAATAATGGGCTCCATGGAAGATGGCCCAGGAGGGATCCACTATTGACTGAAAAAACATAAAAAATCCACAATGGTATTCACCAAAACGCATGTTTCTAATATTTCAGGGAATGTCCTTTGGACCAAGGAGACAGGAGCTATCTGGCCAATCACATCAGCACTATGTTTAGAGAAGGGAAAATTAAGCTTTAAAAGAAAGGAACACTATACCTACTGTGAAACATGGAGGGAACCGTGGGTTTTGATGGGTTTTCAATGAGCCCAGATTTTAATCCTATTGAACATTTATGGAAAGCTCTGAAAATTGCAGGTTTGAGACGTCATCCATCAAACCTGAGACAAGTTGAGCAGTTTGCTCAGGAAGAGTGGGCCAAACTACCTGTTGGTAAATGCAGACATCTTTTTGTGAAGTACAAATCTCGCTTTTTGGCAGTGATTGCTGAAAAGGTTGCCTTACAAAATACAAAAAAGATGGTAACCTTATTTTTTTGTGCCATTTTGTTTAATTATATAAAATATTCTGACTGAATCAATCAAAAGCAAAGTCTGATGTGTGTTAAATATGGAGTAACATTTGCCATGAAACTTGTCAGTTTCAAGTTATTTCAGAGAGAACTGTTTCTTTTTGTTTTGGAAGGGTACCAACAAATTTGCCCAAATCTGTACATTATAAATATAATACAGTGATACCTCAATTCTTGAAGTTAATCCGTTCCGGACACCGGATCAAATTTTTCCCATAGGAAATAATGGAAAACCAATTACAGTTTTTTTCAGTCGCTAACAAGCGCTTAACCATACTTCAGATACGTTTTCTAAACTCTTAACACAATTAGCA
>JABFDZ020000049.1:10180-21704 GCA_019775955.2 Pollimyrus isidori
GTATCGGCCGATATAGCTTCTAGTGATCGGAGATCGGTGATCGGCCTCAAAAATCCTGATCGGAGCACCCCTACTAAATGCCATCAGTTTCATCATGCCGAAGTGAAACCGATAATTGATTTCAGGCCTCATCCCTGGGACTCTTTGCATAGATGTGAGGGGAGGTGCGGATACACACACACATACCTCAGATATACCTCCGAGTGCATCATAAGACTCTCCACCTCTCTGCTCTAGTGCTGTTCGTGTGCCACGTTTCGAAATGCTATCACGTATATGCGGCCAAGGGGTCTCCGTGCTTGTGTGTTTTATGTTTTCCAGGGATCTCTGTAAGGTTTTTCTGGTTGGTTGCTTTTCTGTAACTACACATCAGCTGAGGTCAGTAGATCAGGTCTGCATATGGTACTCATTTATGGTGTCTTAAATGTCTGTAGGCTGTCCATTCCTCTGTTGTCCAAACAGTAGTCTATGCGAGGCTATATAGGGCATGAGGCCTGTGGTTCATCCTGGGTGGGATGCCAGTCCGTTGCAGGTTATGTACACAGTGGGCAGTCTTGAGGGGCTGATTAGCCTAGCTATAGCAGGAAGTTTCTCTTGACATGCTCGTGGGAATTTACTTGCGCACAAAAATGTTCTAAAAACTAAAATTGATTGGTTCAGAGAGAGAACCAATTGGAATGCGGAGGAGGTGGGTCCAAGCACTAGATGTGGAACCAACCAATTAGATCTTGGTCCTGCCCCCTCTAGTTGCTTGGACTTGCCTCCTCTACATTATGATTGGTTATGTCTCTGAACCAATCATTTTTCATTCTGTCCTCAGAACATTTTTGTGCAAGTAACTCCCATGAGCGCTCAACATGAGCGGAGCATGAACACGCACACCAAGCACAGGTGAGATGCAACCCCCAAGTTTCGTAGATTCATATCGGAGAAGGGCAGGTGCATGTGGATGAAGGCAACAGCCCCTGGGCCACCCCGCCTGGCCTCCGTTCCCTAGCAGTACAGCTACCACCGGGTCTGCCCACTCTCCTCCGCCAGGGACTTCCTTCGCACACAGTATGTGCCCTGCAGGCACACGGAAGAGCTGCTCTCCACCGTCAGAGTCCCTGCTTACTTTCACTTATTCATTCCTTCGTGTTTTGCGCTCTCCAGCGCAGCCTGGCCTTCACCCAACACACACACCCCACCCCCCTTTGTTGGAGGCCCTATATGTCAGTGGAAGTAGAAACAAAACCTGCATGACTAAGATGGGCCCAATGGTGGGGGGGGAGCAGGAAAACAAACACTTTGAGTGCCTCTCTCCCCGGGCACCACTAACGAGAATGAAACTCTTAGCTAATTAGCCGAGTACTTCCACGTAGCTTTTTTTTTTTTTAATCCCTTAATTGTTCATTCCAGCATGCTGTACTGTTCTCTTGCTCTGGTGGTCAGTCTGTAGGAGGTTGGAGGTTGGTTGGCGGGGTACGCCCCCTGAAAATCAAAGCTTCTATCTTTTCCAACTTGGCACTTGAGACACTTACCTCAGTGACAGAAAAGCAAAAGGCCCTAGTGAAAATTTGCATGGTTTGACTCGATGTGGAAATTTTTGGGGGGTGTGAGGGGGCGGCATGAGCGGAAAGAAGTGACACGTGTGGCCTACGCAGATCTCGTGTTTTTCAGAAACCTATTCATAATTAATGGTTATATGAATGGTTGAGTAGTGTGAGCCGTGACTTGGAAATGAATAGCTGTCATGTATATTTATTTTGCTTGCTCTTGTATCCCACTGTTATGTATAATCATTACTGTCCCACGCCCCTTCATAAGGGATCTGAAAAATGTCAAAGTAACAAAAAATCTAGGAAGAACCATAAAAAAACACCATTTTTTCCCCTTGATGACAGATTACAGCATGAAAGTTATGTTTGTGTTTTCAGCAAAATTGGTTTTGACTGAGGAAGTTGTCAAGATGCCTTTAAGTAACAGTTACGGGGAGTGGGGGTCAAGGAATGCCTGATTGGCCCTGACAGCAGAGGTATTAGCTCTAGGTGGCTGGGGATCAAGGGCAGTGGTTCAGTTAACATATTGTTCCTCTTGATTTCTTCCTAATTTGGTTTGGGTGAGGTGTTTGTTTGGATTCTGACATCTTGGAATTCTATATACTCCTGAGACCCAAGGAAAAAAAGTGTCCTTCAATTTAGGTTATTTGTCTTTGGAGAAAATAAAACGTCTTACAATTTTTAGATTTTATTTTCAAATTTTTTATTTTTAATTTCACAGCATGTCCTCTTTAGTGTACAAGAATAAATATGTTTCCTAACATCAGTGAAAAGACAGATAAATAAATTAAAATGAATGGGTGGGGTCTCAAACGATGGGCCTTATTCACCAATATTTTCTGAAGAATTCTCAAATTTGTTCCTACTAAATTTAAGAGCAACCTATGTCGAATTCATGACATTTTCTTAAGTAGCAGAATTGTTCACCCCATCGTTCTTAAGAATGGTGAATCTTCGTAACTAAAAACGTGTCACAGTTTGTCCTAATTAGCATAGGAAGACACCCTGCAATTTCCCATAAAGGGGCATGAGACTGTAGGGCCGTGTGCAAGGAATGGCTGTGAGCTGCTTGGCACTAAGAGGAAAAAAAAACTTCAGTGATGCTTAAGTAAAAGTATTAATACAGTAAAATCCTGTTATAGTGGACTTGCTTATAGCGGAATATTGTCTATAACCGATGTGGTCCGCTGGTCCCGGCCATGTGCCTTTAAGAACATACAGAAAAAGCATCGGATATAACGGACTCACATATAATGGAATGTTGTTTATAACGGACAAACAACTTGGTCCCCAGGGCCGGGCTATAACAGAAATGCAGGCTCCACCTACAAGGCGCATGGTGTGCCGGTGATATCCAGCGCAGATACATAGTCGGGATTATTAGTAGCCACGCGTCTGCTCAGGTAAAGTTGGATTACCACACATACAATATAATAATCTATACCACAACTGTGTCTGCTGGGATGTGGCATGAGTAAATGGTGTCCTGTAGATGTGTTCTGGGCATACAGGAACTCTGGGTATAACAGACTTTAGATATATAACGGACTGTTTTGCCAGGTCCCTTGACGTCCGTTATAACTGGATTTTACTTTACTGGAGGTAAATTCAAATAGACACATGATATTTAGTTGCGTAACCAGTGGACATAAAGCCCCAAAGAAAGCTGATGCATGGAGAGAGATCACCTTCTCTGTGAACGCTGTGTGCCAAATAAATCTAAATGATCTTCAAACATGCGTTCCCTTCTCAGAGCACGATTGGCAAGCTCTTCAAGAAGTAACAGAAATGTCATTTTTATAGCAAGGCCAATGCGCCGAAACGGACCTATATATAATCCGCATGATCGCAGTTACTACCATGAAAATAATTTTTACCTTACCTTTTTATATTTTATAAATTATTTAAATACTATAATTTTATCAACTGTACAATGAACCAAACTGCTATATCCAATTTTTTGAACAAACAATCATCATACGAATGGTCTCGAGTGTGCGTACTGTAGATTCTGTTCTTAGCTAAGAACAAATTCAGATGAACATTGGTGAATGTCAGAATCTTCGTAAAAAAAAAAAATGTGCATGTGGCATTGAAGAACAAATCTGGTGAATGAGGCCCAATAAGAGGAGAGTAGAATTGGCTGTGAGCAATTGTCAGAAATTAACTGTCAGCCGGTTGTACTGTACGCTTCATGCCGTCCCTATGGGAAATGTATTTTCAAGTTAATATGTATGCAAGTTAATATGTATTTTCAAGGTAATGTAATATGAATATGTATTTCTGCCATATGTTTGAGTCGATATTTCGTTTTTACTTTAAGCACCAATTAATGTGTTTTTTCCCCTGTTTTTTTTTTTTTTTTTTAAAAAAAGAGAAATTGAACCTTTTGATGTCTGGAGCAGAGCTGCTCATTCCTGTTCCCAGAGAACTGCCACGCTGCAGATTCTAGGTGCAGCCCGAATTTAACACGCCTTGTATAGATAAGCATTGGAGTCAGCTATGTTAAAACTAAGACGGCTCTAATACTGAGGTGTTACTGAAGGGCCTCATTGTATCAGCTGTGTTAATTGAAGAGTGAAAATGGGTGACACACACAGGTCATATATCCCTGCCACAATATCTATGGGCATATAACCCTAATCTTAACCTTATGATGACCTTAACCTTAACCATAACTGGCCAATCAAAATGTGAAACGGATGCGGAGAGTTGAGGTCCAGACCAAGATTTTGTTCTAACCAACCACATCAGTGTAAAGAGTCATAGTCCTAGAGTACTAAACTGGTATGTTGAAACATTCTTTACGCATCTGTTTTTGGCTAATTCAGTTTTTTAAATAAATTTTTAATAAATTAATTTACTCTACATATCCCATTTGATAAGGGGGAAACTGCTTTCGAGGTCCTTAATGTGTTGATGATATTTGTCAATGCATTTCATGTTAAAGGCATGTTAGACCACCAGGGGGCGGTATGAATTGCGTGACTCTGTCATTAACCCTGTATCTGCCTAGCTGACGTCCTCTTCGCTGTTATTGCTCTTTCACTTGGATTGAGGACTTGGGTAGCCTCCATCAGAAGGTGACTAATTCCAGTCTCCGGTGGCTGCTTCCTCTGTGGGCCTCACTGTTCAGTGGGAATCGTTCTCCTTCCCCTGGAAGCTTCTGGTTCCACTGTCGAGGCCCAGAGTGATGGCAGCTGGTCCCACCTCCTGCTCTCTGGTAGTTACTCACGTCATGTGAAAATAGACAGCACCAACACCCAGTCATGAGCATGTCCTGCTGCTGTTGAGGTAATGCATGTTGTTCTTTCACTGTTTTTGTCATAGTCAACAACTTCAGCATAGGTGTGGTAAGCATAGATGATGCAGTGACAAACCATGGAAGGTGGGGATTAGACTGAACTTTAGGGAGGTGGGAACAATGTCACTTTGTCCAGGTTTTATTCTGTATTTGTTTTTTTTTCTGGCAGTGATGGAATTGTCATGCTCTGCTGTTGAACCATTGAGCTAGGCACAAGATTTGCTCCTGTGTTCTCTGAAACATGCTTAGCATCTTTTTGAATGTGCTGCATTCTTGATGTTACTGTACCATTTAAATGGGATAAAAATGTGCTTCTGTTATATTGTGAGGAAAGTTGCTCCCAGTTGAGCAGAAAGATTAAGTGTCATAGTACTCAACTACTTGGTTGTAACAAAATCTTGGTCTGGATTTGTACTTTCTGAACCTGAATTTTCCACCTCTGGCAAATCACTTTATTAAATCTTTCAACACTGGGTAAGCACAACTGTGATGTGCAGCTTGGGTCATTATGTCCCAGCAACTACAGGATGGTAGGCATCTCTGTCCAACCTGATAACTTTTATCTTCCAGATGTTTTTTTTTTCTTCCCAGATGTTTTATTATATCGATCACCTTTATAGTCTATCTCTTGATTGTATACGTGTTTCTGGTGTTGGACCTGCCTCACTTGTGACCTTAGACCTTTTGATTCATCTTTGTGGTTCCATTGGAGCCCTTGGGTGGTGCTGTGGCACTTTGCCCTGTGATGACACTGCGTCTTTGGCACCCATCCTAGCCCCATGCCTGCTTTCGTTAACCCATGAGGTCACAGATTGACGATGGACTGTGCCACCCAATTAGAGTCTTGGACCATTACCTGCATGGGGATCTGTTTTCTTGAGCATCGTGCTCCCATAAAGATCACTTCTTGTCACCTTGCTGTCAGAGAATATAGGATGGAATCTGTGTGTAACTGCAGGAAGCATGTAGCTGTTTCTATCCCTGGTGGGGTGAGAGGCTGAGTCTGATATTGCCTTGTAAACCGAGGCACCGACCCTGAAATGCTCAGTATGAAATATCGACATGGCAACCGACTTCCCCTACTGCAACACGTTCCTGCAGTGCAGTGAGTGACAGTGAGAGATATCGGTCTCTGAGCGTATAATCCGGCAGAGCCCCATGCCCCCAGAGGGGTTAACATAGGCAAGACGTAATTAAAATGGAACCAGGGAAGGGTTGGGGGGGCATTGAAAGAGGAGGAAGTTTATTTGTGAGTTGTTCTGGATGTGGAGGCGTGTTGGATGTTGTATTTACCCTGGACAGGCCCAGATCCCCAGGTGTGACATTTACAGCAGAGCTGCCGGGAACACTCCTCCTGGTGGGCTGTAGATCAGGCCAGGCCTCCTCACACAGAGCCGCTGCAGCATTTCCGTTTAGCAAATCTTAAGATTGTCTCTCTGCATAAATATTGAACAAGCTGACCCAGACCTGTGCGCTCACGTGACGGCCCGCGAGCCTGCCAACTTCCCACATCCTTCGGATCGCTGCGGTAGGCCTTGGCACCGTCCTGACTCTGTGCAGAACCTTCTAGAACGCCTTATGTTCCTGTGGTTTTGTCCGTTTGTAGAGGTTGTTTTAATTGAGCAGATTTTCCCTCTTCTGGGGCAACTAGTGTAGCCAGAAATTCAGACAAACCACCTGAAGTTCTTGGCTTTTCTCTGGAGTAAAACTGGGTTGTCTCTCTAGTGCCTTGGGAGAGCCTCTGGTTCTCTTTAAACTGTACATCTTCCTAGTCCGTGTAATTCAGACCACCTGAGCTTCTTGTTTGCATCTGTTTTCCTAAGAAATGTCACGTGGTGTCGTAATTCGCTCCGGTCTGCTTGGCTAGTGACACGTGGTGTCGTTGGGTTTGCCGCTTGCGTGTCCCGACTCCGTCGGGTAAGGCGCTTCTAATAATGCATCTCAGGATGGGTTCATTCTGGAATGTGAAATGATGGAGCCAAAGTGTAAGCAAAACAGAATCGTATAGTGAAACCTTCAAGCTTGAAGTAAGCTGTCCAGAGATCCCTCCCCCAGCCCTGTCCCCCAGTCCTTCTGGCCAGTGCCTGATCGATACGTGACCTAATAGGACATTAATGCCGTATGGGAATGCTGACACCGAGAATTAAGAGGCTGCAGATTGGAGTTTTACACATAGTGGGGATGGGCGTGTGTCTGATATAACACATTATGTTTTTAAAATCTATTTTCTATTGCTCCCTGGTGCATTGCGGATGGCAACACGTTCTGTCACAAGCATTTTCAGACAGTGAGGGGGCAAAAATCCCACTGTTAATGGGAGATTTTTTATGGGAAATGTTAATGTGAGGGACTCTCTTCCTTCCTTGCTGTTGTGTTCTGTGCCCCCCCCCCCCCCCACCACGTCTGTTCCGATTGCTCCCCCTGGTGGAGTGTGACCGTAGTGCTTGCGGCCACATGCGACAATCGGCTGCACCGCTCAGACCCGACGGCATGCTGTGAGTGTAATTGATCTGCGTGTTTGCGGTGTCGGTAATGAGGCTGCGCTCATCACTTCTCCCCTGACTGCTTCTTGGACGGCTCAGGCCCCCACCCATGAAGGAAGTCGGGCTGCATCTGTGCAAGATCATTGCCGGTGGCTCCCACTACTCTCCCCACATCCCGCATCCCTGCCGTCTTCAGTGGCGTCCTCTGAGAAGCTGCGTATCCTCGGCATCCTTATGCCAGCAGTGGGAGCTGCATGGCAGTCAAGATATGTCATGCAAATTTTTTCATTAGCACTAAGCTAATGGGCTCGTAGTGGGCTGGTCGGTTAATGCTGTGCATTTCCGGTTTTGAACCTCTCACTAGCAAGGCTTGAGTTTTTGTCTTGTATGACATACCAGAAATGCTCAATACTGCTGTGGGCCATTTCAGGTTGTCTCCAATAGTAACGTGCATGTGTGTATGTCTGTAACATGATCTGTGACTGAGACTGGAGACACTGTAGAACTGACAGTGTTTAATGTGAGCCCTGCCAGAGTTAAATGGCAGCTGACGTACTCGGGGCCCTTACGATATCTGGATGGGTGCCACTGTCGGGCAGGTTCTCGATCCTGCGAGGAACGCAGTGTGATCCCAGCAGGCTGAGGGAGGCACTGCTCAGCCAAGCTTCTGTACAGGACTGAGCTTCTGCCTGGAGTCCCCTGGCTCTGTGGGTGTGGGCTTTCCAGAAGGTTCTGTTATAGCTAGGCCTTTCCCTCAGACCGCCTACCACATAGGCTCTTTTTCTCTGGCCGGATTATGGTTCCACCCAGAACCGCATTCCTTGCTGTCTGACCCTTGCCCCCTCTTTTTTTTTTTTTTTTCCCTCTTTTCCTTTCCTTAACCAGCATTTTCTCATAAGGAGCGGTGTGTCTCTGGATGGACTTCTGTGGCTCCACGAGCGAAGTGTTGCAAACGGTGCAAACGTTGCCGGTTCGAATTCCAGGGAGCACTCATGGATTGTAGAGGGTTACTGTAAGTCCCTTTTGGGTGATAAGGGTCAGATGCGTGACTGTAAATGAACCCAACCTGACTCTGAGCCTCGTGAGCATCTCTGTCCCGGAGAACACTAATGCCGCAGAGTGAGGTAAAGGCTGACAGTGGGGAGTGACACCCTCATGAAGGCTCGGGGTGTGGAGATGGCGCTCGTGTCTTCGCAGTCCCACGCGGTGCCTTAAGAGGGCGTGATGCCACCTTACGGATGCTTCTTTCATACGCCCTTAGTTAAGTTAATTCCAAATGATTAGCATCGTAAAGTGGGACCCTAGCTGGCTTGTTACTGGTGAGGAGCTTTTCACACAGCAGGCTGATCCTCGGTACCTGACGCTCGCTTTGAACCACTATAAGGCCTCTCGCCTTGCCAGATGCCTTTTCAATACTAGCGCCTCTAAATCTTGATTGATGCTTATGGACAATGTTTCAAGGAGTAGCAGGCAGACTGCAACTGTGATCAGAACAGTGGGCCATAAAGCCATCAGCTCTGTCACATGACTGTCACAGAACCTGAGTCTGTCTTAAACGTTATGAAGACCTTCTTTCCACCATGTCTTTCACTACCTTTTTGTTTCAGTTTTTTATTCATTTATTTATTTGTGTAATCTTTTATTGACTGCCTCCCTGTTTCTCCCTGTCACCCTCTGCAGGCAAAGTCGTGTATCTGCCACATGTGTGGTGCCCACCTGAACAGACTCCATTCCTGTCTCTACTGCGTCTTCTTCGGCTGTTTCACGAAGAAACACATCCACGAACACGCCAAAAGTAAAAGGCACAACCTAGGTGAGAGAGGGCCAGCCACTAGATTTACTCCAGTATTTCCCAGTCCGATCCTCAAGGACCCAAAGACAGTCCACGTTTTTGCTCTCTCCCAGAAAATGTGGACTGTCTGGCAGGGAGCTTGGAGGGAGCAAAAATGTGGACCTGATGTGGGTCCTCATGGGTTGGACACGGAAAAAATAATTCCCTGAAATTCCATATACCCATATTCATATACACACATGACCACAGATGATTAACCCTCTTGTGAAGAAACACTAAAATGACTGGGGAAGAAAATCTCTCATCCAGACACTGCTGGTTTGTGTCCTGCCCTCCCCCCTGCCTAAAAGCAGGAAGCTTAGGAGGGTTCCTCTAAGTATTGTATGTTCCCATTCACAGTGGCTAACAGTGGTTGTGTGAGGTGCTTATTATCCCCAGAGAGACCAATGGTGACAGACAGTAACCTGTTATACTGAGGCAAGTCATCATGGTGATGCCATAGCTGTCATGTGATTGGCCTGTCCTTTTTCCCACAATGCATTTCATAGTCGGGGGAGATTGGTGGAAAGGTCAGCGTTTCTCATCAAGGCCACTCACCTGTGCAGTCCTGGCGGTTTTGGCCGTCTTAGTGAATCACCCAAAACTCGAACACCGAGGGAAATCAGAAATCTGGGCAGCACGATCCTAAGATGGCCTAAAAGAAGCCTGTTGCTTCGCAGTGGCTCCAGAGAAGTGGGAGCGGGCGAGAATTGTGTGTGCTGCCTGTCAGTGCCCTTTTCCCCAGCTGGAGCTGGGGGTAATTGGGGATCAGTAATGTAAACCCATTAGAGCTCTTTTTGTTTCATATGCCTGTGTCAAAAGCTGCTTAGCTGACTAATGATCCCGGGTTCGTATAATCGCATCACATTAAGTGAAGGGGGGGGCAGCCTTGGGCTCCCATTCTGGGTGGCTTCTGGTGCATGCTGGGATTCTCGAGCAGTTGCATTATCCATGCTTCACATTGCTTGCTTGTTCTCTCTGCCCCTCCCCCAAGTGAAGGACAAAGGGCCTGATAATTAGGTGATGGATTTACACAGTATCCTGGATTCCATAATGAATAAACGGGTTGGAAAATCCTATACAAGAAGGCAAAAATCTCACTTAATAGGCCATGTTTAATCAAATTAGTGTTTTCTCCGGGCTGTTATCCTCATGGATGCGGCTGCCCCCTTCATCCTACCTTATTTTTCGGTAGCCGCGTTGCCTTATTTTCCTGGTTCCCATGGTTACTCAGTCCAAGGCCTTCCTGTGGCTGCTTGTTCGTGTGCAGTGGAGGCCTACCCTGGCTCTGCATGCTCCAGTTTCACACCAGTAATGGGGGGGGGGATACGTGAACATTACTGTCAGTAGGGGGGCATGGGGGTGCTTCAGCATGCACATGCAGCGCTGGGCCTCTGCAATATTTAGGTACTGGGACCTCCACTGCTTATCTGTCGCCACCCTGATGCCAATTTGCAGTCAATTTCATTGGACAATTGCAAACTGGAGATTTGCAATGCAAAGAAATGTAACAACCATTTGTCCAGATTTTCATGAGACTTGCTTTAGTTGTTCTGTTTGCCTGCATTTCCCCAGCGCCCTCCTTTCCGCCATTGCAGCAGGTGCCCCTTTTCAATTCAACCAGTTTTTTATAGGTTAAAACAATACTGGGCCAGTGTCTGCTGTCAGGAGTGCAGGCACCAGGTTGTGTGTCAGGGTGACACGGTACTGTTGAGCTGTAGCGTGACGATGGAGGGCTGGCGTGAGGGTTGGATTCCCATGTCACATTTATACAGTGCTTCCAGGGCCTGCTGCAAAAATGTCCCTCATTTGGCCAGAGAGCAGCTTTAGACGCAGAATCACCCATGATGCTCTCTGACAGCTTTGCTCATTGGCTGACAGCAAATCCACCTATCCCCCCCCCCCGCATACCGAACCTCAACCCTTATTGCTGTCCTGCACACATTGTCTTAGTCTGGGGAATTAACTGGGTCTCCACTATGGTGGCGTCGTCATGGCAGCAGTACGTGGGTAGCATGCATGGGGGCTTCCTGAGGATCACTTAAAGCCAGCAGCAAGGCGTAGTCCTACCTGCACGCTTTCCCGCTTGTTTTTTCCACCTGATGGTTTTGCCGGCGGCGGGGGGCAGGGAGTGCAGGGCGGGCACGCCGTGATCACCCAGGGATGACTGCTGCTGCTCCTCCTCTTCCAGCTATAGACTTGCTGTACGGCGGCATTTACTGCTTCGTGTGTCAGGACTACATTTACGACAAGGACATGGAGCAGATTGCCAAAGAGGAGCAGAGGAAGGCCTGGAAGATGCACGGTGCAGCTCGAACCCCTCTCTGGAGGCGGGGGGGGGGGGGGGGGGGGGGGGGGGGGGGGGGGG
>JABFDZ020000049.1:32257-44588 GCA_019775955.2 Pollimyrus isidori
GTTCCTTTAAATCAGAGCTAGATAAGATTTTAACAACTCTCAGCTATTAGTTAAGTTCTCCCCAAGCAAGCTTGATGAGCCCGAATGGCCTCCTCTCGTTTGTATAGTTTTTATGATTTTTTTTCCCCCAATTTCTCTCACTTCTCAATTTATGTGTATATATTTACGTTGCAAACTCCAGCCTGGCTCCTCCCTGTTTCTCATTAATGAAGCTCTTCTTCTTTGCTTTATGGATCTTCAGTCCTGCTTCTAGGAGCCTGTCGTGAACTGTCTTAGCAGTGCACTTCACACCTGCATTGAATGTTTTCCATTATTTTTGAAGGTCACTTAAGGTCATCCTCCGATTCATGAGGCCCTGCCGGGTAAGTTGATAGTCATCTCTGGCCTTGAAAAGTCGCTTCCACTCTTTACCTGGGTGGTTTCTGGTCGTCCCAGTGTCTCCTGCTTCACCTTATTCTTGTGTACTGCTGTCTTAGCAATTTGGAGCCTGAACGCAGCCTGCCTCGCAGTATAGCCTCTGCCAGCAGAGCTAGGATTAAACCAGGATCTAAAAATGTAGATTTAAAAACAAATATATAGAGGGGTCTCATTTTTTCAGAGCTGTTTTTGTATACAGTGGAACCTCAGAACTCGAACTTAATCCGTTCAGAACTCCGGATTGAACCCTAAAAAGTTTGAGTATTGATCGAATTTTCCCCATGAGAAATAATGGAAGACCAATTAATTGGTTCCCGGCCCCAAAAAATCACACCTAAATATGTTTTTTTTTAATTTTTAAATTTTTTTTTTTATTTATTTAACATTTAAACACAAAATGAACTGGATAAAACAAGAAGAGCATATACCGTACTAAACATCTCTAAGCACATTTATCAAAACGGGAATTTGTAAAGTAAGAAAATAAATGTAACCAAACAATGTGCAAAGTTTTTTTTTTTTAAAGAGTGTTCTGCCCCAATCGTCCGCTCCTTCCGTGTGCCACGCCCCCTCGTTAACCCCATGTGATATCCCCATGTGGTCAGCTGTTTCTGGTCGTTGTTCTCTGTATTTAGTCTGCGTTTTAGTTTGTTTCCCCAGGGTCTGCGCCTTTGTCTCCGTTCCATCCCCGCTCGGCACAACAATATCATTATAATGTATTCATAGTTTATCATTGATATTAAAATAAAATACATTTTAAAATAAATCTTATGATATAATAATATTGTTTTAATTTATTTTTACTATCAATATATGTATTCAGCTAGCGTAAACATGCAGGATGCTTTCACAGCAAATGCTAAGCGTGACTGTAACTTTACCCTTTGTTGCTGCTGAGAGACGTGCCACGTGACTCATGTCCCCGCGCGTACAAGTTATCTTGGGTCGGCGTTCACAGTTTGACTTCTGAAATTCAGATCGTGTAATGGGTAATTTGTTTTAAAATTGGTTGGTTTGACTTTTAAGAAATTTGAGTTCTAATGAGTTAGAGAACTGAGGTACCACTGTATTTACTTTGGTGCTCAATCAAATGACACAAAATGCAGCTTAGACCAGTCCACGCCTTTCTTCCTGCCCATGTGTTTACTGTGTCGCCATTAGCCCCAGTTGACCCGATTACATCGTCTTCAGTGTGTTTTGCCAATAATGTTGGGCTAAATTTAACTCACCATTTGTATTTAATTTACTTAGCAAATGCTTTTATCCAGTGAACATACTTTTTTGTGGAGGCAGCGTCAGACAGTCTCTGGACCATCTGTGGGTTAAGGGTCTTGCGTAAGGACCCAAATCCCAACCCTGGGATTTGAACCAGGAACCTTCTGATCATGGGCACATTGCCCTGAAACTTAATATCAACGTCTACTGAGCAATCCCAGGGCTTGTTAAGGATTGATTTGCTTTTTCATGTGGAGTGACGGCCAGTCTCAGGGTGTGAACAGCAGGATGTAGCACAACACGTGACCGATTAGAGCTGACCAATGTTGTTAGTGAGGCAGGGTGTCCATTCCACTTTAAAAACAGGCAGCAGAAGCCATAACAATTTATGTGGGAACACTCGAAATGTGCTTTCTAGTCCATGTATAGATGAATGTCCTGATTGAATATGATATTGTTCAATTCCCCACGCTTTTTGGCTTCCTTGAGGGGTGGAAGGGATTAGGTGTTTGTTGCTTGTTGTCCCAGAAAGTTAAATCTGTTGCCTATGAGACTCCATATCTTTTTGCACGCGCTGGCTCTTGAAGCAGTCTCAACCCCAGGAGTTTTGGTGACCCATGACTCTACTGTGGTTATCACTCCCCCTGATTATATAAGCCCATCTATCGTGGTGTCTCAAAAGAACGAACATCGGACACTAAGACACTAATATGTGATTTACTTTAATGGTGGCAATATTTCAACTAATTGTCGCAGCAATAACAGTAATAGAAGTGACAACAACCACATGTTCACAGGTGCCTGTTGGTGGATTTGGCTGGCAAATCTATTTACAGTACATGTAAGTTATGCTAGCCAAGTGCATTTTGGGAAGGCAATTCAGTCATGGCTGTGCAAGCAAGCATTTGAACTTCCTTTCCAAACACTGTTCTTTGGTCCCAGTCTCATAGTTGAGATGAAACCTTCCCAGAATTAACAATATGGCACAAAACCAACGTAGTAGCTATGTAGCTTGTGGCTGTAGAATTACATTAGCTCTGGTATTAACACTGTAATAAGAAAGTGCATAACTGAAAGTAAAAGAAAAAAGGAACAATCACGTGATCATAGGTGTGCCCTCATCATGGAAGAGTCGGCTATTTCTGCTGGACATCAGAAATTAAAGAAATATAACTCTGTACACCTGCGACTATAGATAACATTACAAAACAAAAAAACATCACTACAATATATTGTCCATCTTCTTTACTGTATGTTTATGAAGTTCAGCGGCTTTGAAAATGTGCATATAAAAAGATGGGGAAAAAATGGCCAAATGCGCAATTAAAGCTGATTTACATAGGTTTTTCCAGCATAACTCTGATGGGTATTCAATACACTGGTTTTATGCAATGATTTTAGTAATTTGATACAGATCAGTAAAATATATAGCATTTTATAAAAACACAAAAGAACAATAACAACAATACAAACGTGGTACTTTGATTCCTTCACAGTAAAAATTCAGGACGGCGTCAGATTGTCCCCTGCAGCTCCTAAAAATTGACTCTTTTCTGCCATCTTGTGACATAATGATGTATTGCGTTCATTAGAAACAAAAATAACCACGCAGTTAGAAATCAGATTATATATATTTTTTAAAAAAAGAAACTGCTGCTGCCGACATAGGGATTAAAGATGGGGTAGCCAATCTTATCAGCAATGTGCCAGTATGTATGCAGGTTTTTGGGACTGCATGCACACCGGCCCATTGTGAATAAGATTGGCTACCCCTTGATTTAAAGTAAAAAGAAATGCATTAAACTGCAGTGCCAGGTTGTTCCCAATAGACGGCGGGCACTGAGCAGTTTCACTTTAGGTTCCATTTCTGGAGGAAGCTATTTTTTTTTACTGGACACCATCACGCTGATGTATCTTAAACACAGTATAGTAGAGCATAGTATACTATTATATAGTATTATATAGTATTGTCTGACAAGAAATTGTCTGTACGAGGCCCATCGGGAAAATTCCCAAATGTCCTCATGGCCAGTCAGTGCCTGAGCATAAGTGCAGTAGAAGGTCTGAAGAATTAAATAGTCAAAGGATAAGAGATGGAGACTACAGGGAAGTGCCCCATGTGAGGGGATCCATTGTCTGGGGTCACGGATGCCACGTACTAGAGCTTTCTGACCTCCTTACAATGTGCGTTTAACCACAAAAGTCTGGTTTAAATTGTTTGGGCCAGAAATCTCTAACCAAGCCTGTTTGACTGTAATCCATCTACACTGTGGTACTTGTCTTTGCAGTAGTTACACCATTTTTCTAAATGTTTAATTATAAATAGTTTTTAATAATTTATATAATAATTTAAATTTTACTTGAATAATTTATCTAAATAAATGTGTAGGCAGTAAACAAATAGCATAGATCCTTTCCATTTCCCTATAATGTTTAATCCTTCATGGAAACTCATTAGTGGTGGCGTATTTTGTTCAGAAAAGATGTCAACGTGACAAGGATGACAAATTCTTCGTAAAGCAGGGAACTGTATAGTCCAGCAGTTGTCATTTTCTCACTCATTCATTCTTACACTCAAGTGCAAGTCCCTGAAGATCAAATTGAGAATGCTGATCTAAAGGATGCAGTGGGAATCGGATGAATACTGCACTCACTCTTCATGTTGTTTTTGTGCCTCTTCATGTCAGGAGATCTGCAATATATCCAGGAAAGCTTATGATCCACTTAGTATTTTGGTGTTAATATGCCTGAGAGCTGAAGCTTATTCACGTCTGAAATATTGCCACATTCTCAAAGCCTGATCATCCATCCATCCATCCATTTTCCAAACCGCTTATCCTATTGGGTCGCGGGGGGTCCGGAGCCTATCCCGGAAGCAATGGGCACAAGCCTGATCATGCCGTGAGTTAATAAAGGCCTTTGATGGACCACATATTGACATGCCTGCTTCTGCCTTGTAAAGGACATTTCATTATTTACTGCCTCTGTCACATGAGGCAGTATTGACAGATGCTTCATAAACCATTTTCTGTATTTTTTTTGACTCCACTAGATGTCGTCTTACCAAAACGAACAAAAACATGCCCCAAAGCAAACCAACAGCACCATCTAGTGGGGTCAAAAAATACAACAAATGGTTCATGAAGTGTCATTTTGTCCATCACTAGAATACAGCAAAGCAACTGCTACCTCTTAATCTGATGCTTATTTAAATATGCTTTCCTGTCCAAACAAACCAAAACTTTGACAGTTTACATGTGAATGTGGTTCATTTGAAAGGCGACTTAAATCTTGAAGCCAGTGTTCTGGAGGAAAAGTGATGAAGGAGATGATAGCCACCATCATGTTCTCCTTGGACTGGCAGAGTACAGGAGCAACACTGAAGAGTATATTGTAGCTGAAAGCTACAGGGACGAATGTACATCTTTTAAAGAATCCTTAAACTTTCATCATTGAAACAATGATGGTGACCTGACTGTGAAGGAAAAAATTTACAATAAAAGTGAGAAAAAAAACATATAATTGAACAATGATGGTAAGCAGACCAAGGAATCTGACTGCAACTGGATATTCTGCGAGGCAGCATAAATTGGAATCCTCAAACTGATTATCATCATGTTTTCCCTGCAGGCATCTTCATTCTACAAGCATAATGACTTTAACAGCATCATAGACTGAGACCTTCTGCGTTCTTTGTCTACACTGGGTGCATCTAATATGCCTCGTGGAGCCAGACACTTTACCATTTCAAAATTTCAAAGTTTATTATCCTGGAACTGAATGGAGAATACTTGTGTTGGATATTCTGCGGTATTTTTGTGATGGGAGATGAGTGTCCGTCTCTCTGATGTTCCCGGAGTCTGGGGCTTAAATGCTGGTTTGTAGGTCGCCGTTGAGCAGCGAGCTCAGCGTCTCTGTAGGATCGTTCACCATGCGGGATTTGTCCTGCCGGCTGTCGGTACGCTCAACCTCATCCAGTCCGCCCGTCTTCTTCAGGCACAGGACGTTCTGAAAGCTCTTCCTAAAGTTCTCTGAGAGGAAGGCATAGAGAATGGGGTTGGCGCAGCTGTTGGCATAGCCCAGCACCACCACGAAGTCAAAGGTGCTCTTCAGTGCTGGTGTGGTGCTGATGGTGCCCGTCACTGAGGTGACGTTGAAGACGTAGAAGGGTAGCCAACAGAGCACGAACACAGCCACCACGATGGACACCATGCGGGTCACCCTTCGCTCTGACTTCTTCCTCTTGGAGGAGCCCACCCGGATCCCAGAGGATTTGACTTTGACGATGATAAGAAGGTAGCAGAGACAGATGACTGTGAGAGGCAAAAAGAAACCCAGGAAGAAGGTATAAAATATGAAGACTTTATAGTAGTTCTCCTGGGGTTCTGGCCACACAATGGTACAAAAACAGCTGTCTTTTTTAAAGATCAGGCCGCTGTAGATGACAACAGGCAGATTGACCAACAGAGAGATGCTCCACACAGCCAAGTTGATGGCTTTGGCCATTCGGGGTTTCCTCCACTTGGTGGACTTGATAGGGTGGACCACAGCCAAGTAGCGGTCGATGCTCATCACCATTAGGCAGAAGATGCTGGTGAACTGATTGAGCGAGTCTACGGTCATGACGACCCGGCAGATCACCTCACCAAAGGGCCAGTGGACCAGCGCCAGCTGGATGGCAATGAAGGGTAGACTGAGCATGAAGAGTACATCAGCCACCGCCAGGTTCAGGATGTAGATGTTGGTGACCGTCTTCATCTTGGCATAACGTAGGATGACATAGATGACCAATGTGTTGCCGGAGAGGGCCACGGCACAGACCACAAAGTACATGAAGGTAATGACCACGGTGCTGGTCTTGTCGAAGTTGAGATTAGTGACATTCGATACTCCGTTTGTTAGACTGCCATCCAACTCGCCACCCCGAAGGAAGGTGTCTTCGTACATCAGTGTATTGGACAGGTTTGGGGGCAAGGATGTGAAGAACTGTGCCTCCATTATGTCACTATCGCTCATACAGCAGGGAGGCTCCAGGATGGCATGACACCTACAAAAGTAACCAAAAAATAATGGAATAAACAGAACCAGAATACAAATTACAGTGTATTTTATTAAACAGTTGTATATTGATTAAGCGTGTCTCCTGAGGAGGATTGTTCCCTGCCTCTCGTCCATAGTGTCTTGGTAGGGTCTGGACCCCCCTACAACCCAAATAGTACAAGCAGTTACAAAAAATGGATGGATGGGTGGGTCTCCCGAGGATTCATAATGTAATCTAAAGCTTTAGAAGTTGTGTAGCGATTTCTCCACTATTGGTTACACTTGTACCTGGGCTCAGTCTGCACTTACACCTAGTTGAATCCTTTGCAGTTTGTATTTTTGCAAAATGTGATTTGCCTCATTTTTACATTGCTTTGGACAAAAGTGTCTGCTACAGTAGATGCCTAAGATGTGCACTGCCACTGAAAAGAAGCCCCTGCAGCAGATGGTGAGGACAGCATAGAGTGTCATCGGGGTCCCTCTCCCAGCTATATGTCGTACGAACACCATAGTGAAGGACACATCCCACCCCTCATATGCACTGTTCTCTCTCCTTCTGTCTGGCAGACGGTTCTGCAGCATATGAACTGTAACTGCCAGGCATTGCAAAAGCTCCTTCAAGCAGTCAGAGCTCTCAACTCACTGCCACCAAAGGAATGTTAAAGCCACAACACAGAAACACTACAAACTGGACTTTCACACTATGCTTATTTGCACACCTCAATTGAAAATTTGCTCAAACACCTCTACCTCATGACAAATTTGCACTTTGTATACTGTAATTGGCAAGTCTTTGTCTTGTCGACAATACCCTAATCGCAACTTTAACCTGGTATTTTAAATACTACCTGCACATTTCACAGGGTTTAGATGTTCTATTTATGTGAAATTTCTGTTTTATATTTATAATGTACCATGGGGGACCTGTGTGGAACGACGTTTTAATACACTGTATACTGCGTATATTGTTATAGGGACAATAGACCAATCTTGAAATGTAAATGTGTATATATATTTTAACTATGATCAGCCTTATTACTGTAGGTATATTTCACATTGACTCATGCACTGCTCATGCCCCTGTTGGAACTGAATAAAAAAACCCACTAGAAACTTCTGAATGGCCAGGATTAATGCCACCACGTTTTTGGCGCTTATTTCCATGCTTTGGATGAACTGCCTGACCTGTTCACCCCAACCTTGCCTGGGAGTGATCCTAACTATTGCTTTTATCTATAACTTTCTCGTATGCATGGTGCTACTAGTTTGCCAGGTTGAATTGCACAAGCAAATTGTGTCTTAGGGCTATTGACATAACTGGGTTAACAAACCTGCCCCTCAGCCAATCATGTGACCACGAGGGAGAAGTAGAAGGTACAGTCTGACAAGAAAAGACTTGAATGCACTCCTTCATTCTTTGTGCAGTAAAATGGCTATTTCTCTCTCTTCGCCCTAATTAAATTTGTTTGTAACACTGGTTTTTCTGCAGCTGGGTGGGTGATCAAGCTGCCCCCTCTGCACAGCCACATCGCAGAAAGTATACAAATCCGGACCAAGATTTTGTTTCAACCAACCAGTTCAGTGATTCTTTATATTCAACTAGTTGGTTGAAACAAAATCTCAGTCTGTATTTGTACTTTCTGAACTTTCCATCTCTAGTGCTGCTCCAAGTCATTAATTTCCAATCGGCTTCATCCTGATGCTTCACCAGGAAATGCTAATGCAGTTATAAAGCACTGAGTAATTTATTAGCAACAGACTGAAATTAGCTGAAATCCCTCCCACTTACTCTGGTTATTACAAACTCTGTGCTTGTCATACATTTATTATCCAGTCACAGATGCGACTGAAATACTGAGAATGTTTCCTAAATGTGCCTGTGGGTACTGAAATGCTCCAAGACCGCGGGATTGTAATGTAATATATATATATATAACTGTTTTCTATGTACTCAGTGGCCAGTATATTATGTATACCTGCTTGTTAGCACAAACGGTCTCCACCAAAGAGTGAATTTCATGGCTGCAACTGTCATACAGCACACAATCAGGGTCAATAGGTTCAGGTACTGCTTGGCTAAGCATTGGTGTGGCCAATTCACATCGCTAAACAATTTAGATTATTTTTTGTGATTGCCGGTGCCATACGTAGTGGTTCCGGAATCTCCTACTGCAGTGTCTATTGTTTACACAAAATGGTGCGATGAGCAAAAAGCATCCAGGCAATGGCATTTATGTGGTTGTTAATGAGAGAGATCAGTGGGGAATGGTCAGATTCATCGAAGTTAACAGGAAAGTGCAAAAATGGCAGCTCAGTGCAGCTGTGCATGTGCAGGATGGCTCCTCGTTGTCTGCTCTTGAAGTTCAAGAGAAAAAAGTCCAACTTGGTACTAGTTAGATGTACTAATATAGTGACCAATGATATTTGTATATGTATGCATTACTGATTCTCAAAAATATGCTTGCTGAACCATTGACTGTACTAAATTATGCTGTCTGTTCAAAGAAATAGCCCAAAATGTGCCCCTTAGCAAGCCAACAGCACCATATAATGGGGTCAAACAATACCATAAATGGTTCATGGGGCATCATTTTGGCAATCGACAGTATGTACAGTCGGGTTTATCAGGGATAAGTAAAAACAATGTGATTTCTGGATCAAATCGCATTCTGCACACGGACATCAGTCCGAGCAAATACTATTGGGTGGTGTGTGATTCCGTGCCTGGTTCAGTTCCTGTGCCCAACAGAGAGATTTTACCTTTGGGCCTTTGAGCAAGGCACTTAACCCCAATCATGCTTGAGAATGGCTAACCCGTTTCTCAATTGTATATTGCTTTTGGATAAAAATGTGTTATATGTAAATCTCACTGTTCCCCACAATAGTTAAATTTTAAATCTTTTGAAGCCCTTTAAAAAAACTTTTTGTGGTAAGAGTGAATTCTAGCAACAGATAACTGATCTCCCTACCTGTGCCTGAGTACCCCTGTACATATTCTTCTGAGTGGATCACATACACCATCCATAATGATCTGTCTCCCACTAATTCCAGGGTGAAGGAGTGTAACACCAGGAATTGGATTCAATTAAATTGGAGAGTATAAATATGGTAAAGTTACAAGAGGCCTGAATGAAAACACAAGCTGAGCTCGTATAGTTTGCAACGGAGAATGCTGACCAACAGTTGGTAACTGGTTAATGCAAAGACCACATTTTCCCTCTATTACTCATCTTTAGTTCATGAGATGCTACAGGTATCCCCAAAGCAGCACACGGTAATGTATAGTAAGTCCGAAATATTTTCTTGGTGGTGTGAGAATATACAGAAATAATACCACGCAGGAGCGCCGGAAAAGCTCTTTAAAACCAGGCGGTTAGTGAACGATTCCAGACGAACGAAGAACAAAACGAAAATTGGTTTGATTAAATATTAGTTCCTCGAATAAACATTTCATAAATCATATGTACTTTTATTTTCTGGGGCATGTTTTTGTATTTATATTGTTGTACAAAAATACCGTATGGTGTGGATTACAGTTTGACGGAGCAAAGTATTGAGTTGATAGTCTACATAGTAGTGAGAAAATTGCATCTTTTAAAAATCGTGTTCTTAAAAAATCCACAACATGGCAAGACACAATAGAATTAGATTGTCTATTCGCCAAAAGAGTCAGAAATTAACATTGATAAATATATACGGAGTTTGGATGCCAAATATATTTGATGCCAAAGCTACAATATGACAATGTGTAAACTACATTCACAGGCATAAGACAATGTAGTGATATTTTGGAACTTAAATTTTGAATTACCTGAGATGAATCCGGATTTCTAACTCCTTGTTACTGTCAGTTAAGTACGAGCACGAAATAACACGCAGTACTGGCTAGTATCATACTTCCAGCGCTATGAGGATACCAACAAAAAGACCCTTAATGCATTTAATGTTGTTTTTGGTTTAACAAAAAGAATTTTAAACATTAAGTAGTCATTTGCCACAAGCATGTCTTGTACAAATTCAGAGAAAACAGAGGACAGATATTGTATAAATTAAGTTAAATTCTCTCCTTAATTGTAGGAATTCTAAGATTACTATAATAAAGTAATACATTGTTCAACTTCTAAGTTATCAAATTCTGAACGTTTACTGAGTTACAATGATGACTATCTATCTATTCATTCCTAACGATAATTATAGCTTTTTAGTAGAGAAACAAACGGTTCTGCTTCTGGCATGCTAAATTCTTACCTTCAGTTATAAACACCCCCAAGGTGCGGGGAACTTGAATATTTTCCCGTAATTTACCGCCGAAATGTAACTTCCCAGGGAAATCCGCATTCCCACACGAACCCTGACAGACTCCGTCTGCACCTGTTCATTCAATACCGGCAACTATGTGGCTGGTCTTCATCCAAGAGAGAGCTTAATATTCAATACTCATATGTATTATTTTCGTTTGAAATTACCTATAGACTATAAATGAAGTACGTTTTGCACGAACACGCACAGTTCCATAGACAGACGGAGATCGTCGTCGTCCTATCGCCAGTAACTCCAGTCACTTGGTGGCTATGGTTGGAAGCTCAAAGACAGCAGTGATGAGAGAGAGAGCGAGAGAGAGAGAGGGGCGGAGCAGACCAATGATCTGAGTGAAAAAGTGCAGTTTCGCTGTTGAGTGCCCCTCACCTACTGAAACCTTGGCTACCTCCTTCCGCTCATAAAGGATTCCTTATTTCTTGATGTTGCGATCAAATTTTCTTGTTACAACGTTGCATATATTGAAAGATTTACGGACGGGATAACACTGCACTTTAATTGTTAACCGACGTTAAGTTAAACTTGTGTTTAGTAACCTTGCTAGAACGATATATATTTCAAAAAATATTGTTCAGACTTTTTCATTCGATGTAAGCCAGCCACTCAATGCCCGTGCGCTACTTATCTCAGGGGACCTTAAAGTCACACATCATCGGCGTCCTTAGGTCAGATCACTCGGGGCTATAACCCTTAAAATTTTAAACCTAGCCCCAAGTTATTTACCCCTGATTCCATTCTTCCTTCAAATACAAAAAAGTAAAGCCCCAGGTAAACTTGATTTAGCTCCTGATCTTTTCAATAGCTAGAAACCCCCCATTGTAACCTTGGAAAGTCTGATGTTCGGCTAGTAACTTGGCAGCTGTAATCCAAGCAAAGTTCATCTTCATGGATAAAGTGCAAACACAGAGACGTCAATACCACTCTTGTTGGATGGGGAACATAAAGGATAGAGGACTTTTATTTTATGAAGCTGTTCCAGTGGCAGTGGCGATTCTATGCCATTTCAAGTATAGGCAGGCAAACTGGGGTCAGTTGTTCTGTTAGGGGGATCTGATGCATTTGACTTTAATGTGCTCCAAGTATTATTTACGCTACACTGCCAGCATTAAGAAACAAAAGACACTTTTGAAAACCCATAAGCTATTTATGCAATGTTTTGCAGTCACATTCTACAGCTTTTACCAATATATCTCACTCTGCTTTCTTGTGTAGATGGTCTTGCTTGCACGTTTGTATGTCCACTGTTCCTAACGCACATTTTAGCCCACATGTATAAATGTAATTAACAATATTAATAATAATAATATTGCAGTTATTTCAGACCCAAGTGGAATATGTTTTG
>JABFDZ020000049.1:75452-86125 GCA_019775955.2 Pollimyrus isidori
AGCTGACCTACAGGTTATCCCAAAGACCTGCATACACACCGGCCCTTTGCGGATAAGATTGCCCACCTCTGGTCTAGCCTATCCAGCTTGTGCTTGCTGGTATGGCCAGCTACACCAGTTAGAATGACCATAATAAGTTGGCATGAGCATGACTATCAAACCAAAATCATACGAAATTATACCCTAAGCTAGTCAACTATCATAAATTGGTCAATCAGTTTAACCAACTCAGCTTGGTCAGATTATCTTTTTCATCAGGCCCAGGATCAGCAACAACCTCCATAATATTCTGAAGCCTTTACATTGTTTGTTTTTATGATTTTTCTTTTTCCTGAGAACGGCGGAAACTGTGGTGACCTTCTCCACTACGGCGGCCTGCAGTGATGGTGTCGTGAGCAGCAGAGGTGATATTTAAGTTCATTTTACTTTTTATTTTGAATAATTCTGTCCCGAAGTTACACTAGAGTTGTATGTATGCAGATACTGCTGATTGGGAAGGTTTGTTCCAGGAGAGATCAGTTGCTTCCATTCATCTTGCTCACAAATTCAGGTCTTATGGAGAGATATACTGTGCAAAATTCTTAAGCAGGCAAAGAAAATGATGCTTAAATTATCCTCGGGTTGATATAAAACTATGATATTATGCCTGTCAAAGTGTGTCGGCATAGCCATTTCAGAACCTCTGCTAAAATCACCCCAGTATTTGCAGCAACTGTCCAGTGCAGCCATGTATTTTTGACTTCTGTCACTGTCAATCTGTCACTGACTTTTTAAACCAATTTAATTATTTATTTATTAATTAATTCAGCTGTTGGTGAAATTCAACAAAATCATGGAATGGCTGAGGTGCCCCTGAGGAGAAGTTTGGAAACTGAAGTGGTGTTCATCTAGCCATCCAACTAGATATCAGTAATTTTTTAGAAAACAGTAGAAATTATTACTGGTTTTATAGTGTTACTCTTAATTTGCATATGTTCTAATTTTAAATTGTGTTTTTTGTTCTAAGTCAAAGTACA
Source organism: Pollimyrus isidori (assembly GCA_019775955.2). NCBI lineage: Eukaryota > Metazoa > Chordata > Actinopteri > Osteoglossiformes > Mormyridae > Pollimyrus > Pollimyrus isidori. Next base: position 76,469 of record JABFDZ020000049.1, read on the forward strand.
CTAGCCTACCCACATAAACAGCTTTAAACATTTTTTTGGACTAAGTATGACTTTTGCACAGTACTGTACTAGCAGTCCAAGTCTACCTGGGTGTTGCCAGCTGACCTTTGATTCTGCTCATAGAAACAACAAAATCCATCAGGCCTCTTATTTGACACCTTCGCTTTCTCACCTTGTCTGCCCCCTGCCAAATTTCTCCGTGTGATGTGAGATAATAAGTGCCTTTGTTATGCTGTACAAGATGCAGCAAGATCTTCCTTGTACTTGAATGGTTCACCTCATCATGTCAAAAAAACGTCTAGACTTCATAGCTCCTAAAGTTAGAGTATTTATATAAAACGAGAGCTTGAAAATCCACATCCTTTTCAGGATGAAAATAAAAATTGGTGGTGATTGAAAAGTCTTTTCAGTTGGATTCCAAGCCACCCACATTAATTCCACTGATGAATTGGATTACATGCTGGGAGAACAGTGTTTTGGTGTCAGTGTACTGAAAGGACAATCTTTGGACCATCAAAGGACATGTCAGTCAACAAACAGACCCCTTCCATCTGCACACAGGAGTACTTAGTCATCTCATCACCTAAGACAGGGCTATTCAAATCACAGTACTCAAAAACTGAGCACTGCAAATTTTCTATTCTTCCATTACTTGCGAGCCAGGTGTGAAGTCTGTGATTTACCGAAGATAAGAAATACCGTATTTTCCGGACTACATGGCGCACCTGAATATTAGCCGCACAAGTCAAAATTAGGGGTAAATGCTGTTTTTTTCATATATTAGCCGCATTGGACTAAAAGCTGCAGGTGTTTTAATGTTTAATTACCATATGTAAGAGAATATGCACAAAGGGGATTGTCAGGAAAGAGATGGCTGTTTGGGAACACATCCCTTTTATTAACATTTTGAAAAACAAGTTACCGGTACATATTTACAGATGCCCTTCTGCCAGGCAAAGTAGTGCCATACAACAGCGGAACAAACCAAAACAAATCCTCTTACGATATCACAAAAATCATGAAAAATCCATAGAAAAGTCGCACTGGACTATAAGACGCAGGGTTCAAAGTTTGTGCAAAGCTTATAGTCCAGAAATTATGGTACTTTCTTGGGAATCCTGCTTATCGCTTCACATGTTTGGTCCTTATCTGCTGTGACACCAATACTATCCAGTCTGACTTACTTCCTCCAGAGGTTTCAAGACGTCTTCAGCGAGACCAGTGCAGCTGCTCATCTCCCGCATTGTCCCTGGAACTGTGCCATCAACCTGTTCAGGTGGTCATTGTGTCCATCTGCAACTCTTCCTGGCCTTTGCTAAATTTCTATTGCTTATCCTGAAGTTTACGAGAGTCATAGCACCAGTAGCCTCCCTCTTTCTGAAAGGATATCACAGGGAATGACTTGGCTCGCACGACTATCCATCAAAACCTATTTATTTCAGCTCTAGCGTTTTTTTGCCCAAAATATTTCCTCTGTGGAATGAAATTAAGATATAGGGAACAGGAACCTGCCTATAATAAAACTGGCCCTCAAGGAATGGTGACGTTAGCTGGAAGAAGTAGCACATTCATTCCTGGTGCTGACAGATCCTACAATGCATCAAAGAATCAAAGAAACTAAACTATGCCCAAACTACAACCCCAAATCAGAAAAAGTTGGGACAGGTTGGAAAATGTGAATAAAAAAATAAAGCAGTAATTCACAAAGTTCCTTTTATTTCATTGCTGACAGTATGAACACAAGATAATTCATGTTTTTTTTTTGTCAACATCATTTGATTTGTAAATAAACATCCATTCTCGGGATGGGGGCAATTCAGGGGTAGTAATGACGTATAATAACTAAGTAATGACGTGATTTGAAACTGGTGATGTTAACAGATGATTGAAATCATGATTCGGTACGAAAGCAGAATTGAGGAAAGGCCTGCTCCTATAGGAGGAAAAATGGGCAGAGGATCGCCAGTTTGCCAAGTGCGAGCAAAAATCTCTGAAATGATGAAGAAACACATTGCTCAAAGAAAGATAGGAAGAGATTTGGGCATTCCTCCCTCTACAGTGCATAACATAGTGAAAAGAATCAGGGAATCTGGAGAAATTACCGTGCGCAAAGGTCAAGGGCGCAAGCCTCAACTGAACGGCCGTAATCTCCGAGCCCTCAGACAGCACTGCATTAAAAACTGTCATTCATAAATAAATTGTATAACTGTGTGGGCTCAGGACTACTTCAGGAACTCACTCTCAAGCACTACAGTACGTAGTTAGGAAATGCCAGCTAAAACTGTACTGTGCCAAAAGGAAGCCCTACATTAATAGTATCCAGAACTGTCATGGTATGGGGATGTGTCAATGTCTTTGGCAAAGGTAACTTGCACTTCTGCGAGGGCATCATCAATGCTGAGAAGTATATCTCAGTTTTGGAGGAACAAATGCTGCCTTCAAGATGATGTCTTTTCCAGGGATGCCCATGCTTATTTCAGCAAGACAATTCCAAACCACATACTGCACACATAACAAAGGCATGGCTGTATACTGTAAGAAGAGGGTGCGGATGCTTGACTGGCCTGATTTGTCTCCTATAGTGAATGTTTGGCACATTTGGAAACTAAAAATGTGTCAATGAAGACCCCATACTGTTGCACACCTAAAACGTTGTTTGCTGGAATGGGACAAACTAACACCTGCAACACTTAGTCACTTAATTTCTTTAATGCCTAAGTGTCTTTTAAGTGTTGTTAAAAGACAGGAGAACTGTACAAACTTGTAAATGCTGTACTTTTTAAAAAATGTGTTGCAAGCCTGAATGTCAAGAATTGATATTTATTTACAAATGATGTTGACAAGAAAAAAACATGAATTATCATGTTCATACTGTCCATCCATTATCCAAACCGCTTATCCTTACTGGGTCGCGGGGGGTCCAGAGCCTATCCCGGAAGCAACAGGCATGAGGCAGGGAACAACCCTGGATGTGGAGGCCAGCCCATCGCAGGGCACACTCACACACCAGTCACTCACACATGCACACCTACGGGCAATTCAGCAACTCCAATCAGCCTCAGCATGTTTTTGGACTGTGAGGGGAAACCGGAGTACCCGGAGGAAACCCCACGACGACACGGGGAGAACATGCAAACTCCACACACATGTGACCCAGGCGGAGACCGGAACCCAGGTCCCAGAGGTGTAAGGCAACAGTGCTAACCACTGCATCACAATGCCACCCTCATGCTCATACTGTCTGGAATTAAATAAAATTTTAGGAAAATTTATAACTTGCCTTTTTCTTTTTTTATTCACATTTTCCACCCTGTACCAACTTTTTTTTGATTTGGGGTAGTAGAAGGGCCCTGTTCTTTATTTAATTCAAGTATGTGCTTGACTACATATTGAAACTTACTGTTTCATACCACCCAGGTGCTAAAAGTGCCAAGGCAGACGTGCTTTCCTGTCATTTGGAACCACCTCTTTCGTTTCCAGAAGCCACCTTTTCTGCCTCTGTTGTGGTATATCCTAATAGATGACAGATCACACACCTGAAATTCACTGTGGTCATCCTTCCAGACACACTCAATAAAATCTGTGTCCCAGCCCACATTTTTCCCCAGGCCCAGTAAGAGGACGTCCTGCTATAACCCCTGCAAAACAGTTGACCCTTCCTACTTTAGCACATCAAGGACTTTATGCTTCACTATCCTGTCTGTGCCCAGTTTAAGGCCCCACAGTCTTTACCAACAGAACACTATAAGCCTAATCTATTCCTCAGAGTCTCAGGTCACACATTACAGTGATTTTTTGTATAAATCTTCCTTTGTGAAATGGGCTTATCACCATATTGATTGCAGCAGGCATATTTCTGAAGACAGTGTATTAGACACTGAATTAGATACTGCACCTGGATGCACCTGTGAGATCCTATGATCACCCACAATCAGGGGCATCCGAAACAGGGGTAAAATATGGGCAGACCACCCACCTCCTGCCAGAAATATAAATATAAAAATAAATAGATGGTCCCTTTCCTTTATCATGAATTTGAGCATTACTGAGGCCAATTCGCCACACAAGCAGAGTGCAAGGACCAATCATACACCTAACACAGACCTTAGCCCAGTATCAGACAAAATCATTTTAGCATTTGGATCAGTAATATTTTGTGTGTTTGTTTTTGTGAAACTACACCTTAAACGTCAATCTTATTTTGAATGATGATATCTTTTTTTATCTTAAATTTATTTATCATGATGGTCATTATGATGATGATAATTGTGGAGGAACTGAGGAGGACGGCTGTAAGTTTTCTGATTGTGGATAAGGAGACGTTTAGTAGAGGAATCTATGATCAGGTGACACAAGATCTGTGGTCTAGTGACTCACGTCCTCTTTACAGAGTAATCAAAGTATTACACACATCTGAATCTGCCCCTTGGAGACTCAGATCAGCTGTGTACCACCTAGTCTCACTGAGATTGCATGGGTGGTGAGCCAGCGGGGGGTAGGGCCGCAAAGATCTGTGGTTTGTGAAGTTTCTCCTTTAAGATGACTTGAAAAGTCCCGGCAACTGTCATGTTGCTGGTGTGGATAAGACAGCATTTTTCTTATTTTTTTTTTCCAAGAGCTTATAAATGATTTGGGTAGACAAATAGCACTGGTGCTTTTCATCTTAAGAGGCTCTTGAGCTCCACATATTTCCTGTTATACTCGAACAGTGACAACTATGTGCTGTTTTGTACCCTGATCTCACAGTAAGCCATTTCCCATCTACCCTCTCCCCAAAGCTGTTTCTTGGAAATCTGATTATTGGCCAGACATACCTTGTGTTATACAGCGTGAAGCAGATGAACCGTGTGAGAATTGCTGATTCTGTGGGTAGCTCTTTTCAGTAAAATATGATTTGTTTTTTTTTGGATTTCTGTGATTATGCATGTGGCCAGTCATGCTTTCCATCTGTCATGGATTTCAGCAAGTGCTATGAGTGAAGACAGCATCTAAGAAACCACGATACACTGGCAAGTGTGACGGAGGAGATGTCAGCCGCGCTCTTTGACAAAGGGGGGTGGGGGAGGGGGTGCATTATGACATCCATCTGGTGCGACCTGTGCTGGCAACGTTGCACCAGTTTCTGGGTATTCAGGTGTTGGAAAGGTTAGGAACACAGACTAGTGTTTTTATTCAGATTCGAGAATAGATCTGGCCTGTGTTACATCAACCATGGATGCCTATTCAATGTGCTATAAGGTCACCTGCGTATACAGTTAATCTGTTACTGGGGCAAGATGGGGCTGCCTCCACTACTTGTTCTCAAATAAATAATGCCAATAATCAAAGAGTTTATGTGCATGAAAGATGCATTTTGAGCCACCAGGAGAGCAAGAGCGACTTTGTGTTACTGTATATTGATGTGGAGTATTTCTCCAGTGGCATGCAGTTAAAGCTTTTTTGTTGATGATTACCTCTCTGGAAAACATTCTTTCCATATTTTCTTCTATGGGTCAATGAACCGGTCACTGTTAATTGCCCTTAATGTGCTATAATGTGTTTTTGTTATGGAAAAGTGGATACTGAAACGTAAAGACCTGTTGTATTCATGCCTGTGATTGGCTATTGTGGTGAGGACTGTGCCTTCAAGGATGATGGTTGATATTGCCATTTTTCATTAATATAATAGTGCTAAATGAAGCCAGACGTGAATGCTGACGTGAGCACGGGGCTTGGAAGGAGGCCAGGTGTTGGCACCTGGACTTGTTGAGTTGCGACAGTGCTCTCCATGCTTGACTGAGTTCAGTGCACCCGAGATGACCCTCAAAGTTCAGGTTGGGCTGTCCTTGACCAGGGAAGGGGAGCATAAACAACAGCAGGCAATTTGGGATAGTTGACAAAGAGGCAACTTCCAATCTGAGAGACCGTGAAGACCCACATTATGAATAAGCTGCCATGTTCGCTGTGTCTGCTATGTTTGCTTTCTTTCACTTGTATTGGTAAGTACTAGGTTAAGATTTCTTTGCAGTCAGTCTCTGTCAGTGTTGACTGACCTGCTGGCCCCAAAAGCACACTCTGAACTACAGAGGCCACATGAAGCTCCCATAATCGATATCACCACACCGGCTCATGAGACAGGTTATCTGTGGCTGTCTGGCCTCCAGCTGCCTGATGAAGGAGTTCATGAAGCATCTGTGACTGGTGGATTTCAAAGGTCCATTGGGAAATGCATATCTGTTCCCGATCAGCTCTCATGTCCTAGTAAGTGTGATGCTGTCAAGGTAAAGGGGACTGGCACACTTATCTGCACAGAACCACTTTCTCCCACAAATATGCATAGTGACATAAAACTACAATGTCTTTAAGCCTGGAATAAGCTGGTGTATGAGTCTGAAGAGAAAGCTCTTTCTCCTTTCTTCCGCAGATGATTTTGAGTTTATATCACGGGAGAACCTGCCACTCACAAATTTCTATACCCCGAGGCTATAATTGAAAGATAGCCGCAAATGACTTTTGTTTTCCTACAGAAGCACTGATCCAGTAGCCATGGAGGCCAACTCATGCTATGCACTGCATTATGACAAATAGGATCTGAATGATCTAACTGAAAACATTACAGAACATTAGAAGAGCTTGGCACCACTGTGACATACCATGGCAGTCCAACTTTATGGATTCAGCAGCTGTCATCTTTTTTTTCTTTTCCCAGCTAGTCCCATTCATGTTCTTGGCGTTCATTCTCAGCGATGTGTTTCAAAATGATTCTACATCTGCAAAAGCCTGCAGTGTGTGGCCATGTTTGTAGTCTACCTAAATCTGCTGTTACTGTTCTGTTTGTGTAATTCAGGGATGTCAAAGTCAAATACACTAGAGGGCCAAAAAAACAAATTTACTACAAGCCGAGGGCCGGACTGGTTTAATGTTTATTAAAACATATTAAAATGATTGCACATTACTTATTGAACCAAGACCTAACACAGTGTACTGTATTTTATTTAATGATTAAATTAACAATCCAACATTTTTGTATGGCTCTGTCACTAATTTCAAGTGAAAACATTTTTCAACAGGTTCACAGGCAAAAACAAACTTCCTTCAAAGAAGAGTGAGTTCATGGGCTACCGTTGCATTGTGGGGAATGGAGTATTGGTCCGTGCAAAACAGCAGCAGGCGGCTGTGGCCTGTGGGCCAGTTCTGATACTAATCAAATATCATCCCAGGGGCCGTAGATAATTCATTCCAGATCTGGCCCGCGGGCCTTGACTTTGACACCCCTGGTGTAATTCATGAGTGCTGTAAATGATAGATTAAGTAATCAAGAATCTGTTTTAGCTATAATTTACCCCAGTTTGTTTATGAATGAAGCAGTAGAACTTCAGTCCTTTTTTCAGCAGCATTGATTCATTTTTTTATCCTTGGTTGGAGTGATTTGCCTTTCCAAATTTATCAGCAATAAAAAATGCTCTGTGTACACAAGCACCAAGCAGCTGAAGAAATGTGACTGCTGGAGGAAGCAATGAGCTGAAAGCAAACGACTGTATGATCAGAGGAAATAATTTATTTCATAAAAGGCCCAGCAGAGCAGCTCTTTTTGTGATCTGCTGTTGGCCATGATATTTGAAATGCTACAATAGGATGTTCAGAAACAGAAACCCAGCTTGTGAGAGTTTTAGTTACACAACAATGTTCTGAGGGCAGAAGGAAAAATGACTGGTTCTGAGAGAACTAATCAAACTGTGGAAGAGATGGGTCCAAGCAACTAGAGTAGACAGGACCAAGACATCTAATTGTTTGATCCCACCTCCTCTAGTTGCTTGAACCCACTTTCTCTGCAATCTGACTGGTTATTTCTCTGAACCAATCATTTTTCCTTCTGCCCTCAGAACATTTTTGTGTAAGTAAAACTCCCATAAGAAACCTTTGAGGAACAGGCAGCAGGAAACCCAATGACAACGATGTTAGTGGCATAAAAAAACAGGCCTGATTATCTCCTGCACACATGGCTGTCAGAAATATAAGTCCAAGACACTCAAACAACTCCCTTGTGGCAGAACCTGGAAAATAATATGCCTGAAAAGCAGCGAAGCTAAAGTATCAACATACACTAGATCAAGAGGGTCAGTAACTTACCAAAGGAAATAAAAGAAGTTTGTTTTCCGAAGTTGTCTTTACTATGGCTTAATTTATTCAACAGAAGCATAAAGTCAGATGCAACTTCAGCTCAGCTGTACATTTCATTTCAAGTTAAGGTCATGCATGTGTGTGCACACTAACTGCAGTGATTTCAGCACTGAATGCTATGCTGTTGTTCACAGCTTGTGATACTTTATTATTTTATTTATTGTTTTATTTCTATAGACAGTTGCCAGGAGAATAAACTGGATTGAGAATAAGCTCAATCTAGTGTAGTAGCAGGTGTTATATATCATCTGTGTTGCGTGACATGGGTATCAAGAAACCAGGCGTGTGTCTAGGCTGATGGGAATATGAAATTGTGTGTGTGTGTGTGTGTGTGTGTGTGTGTGTGGCCATTTACAGTATATGTTACACTATGGGGACCAAACATAAAAAACCCATTATTTTGACAGGATATTTTCTGGTCCCTACAAGGGGAAACTCAGTTTTATAAAAAATTGTGAGTACCATCAAAAAAGCTCAAGACGTCAAAAGTCTTTTGTTTGGTTACTGTTGTGAGATTTAATGCCAGATACAGCTTTAACTACAGGAAAAAGATACTAATTACTCATTAACATTCATTTCTATTGTCCATCCATCCATCCATTTTCCAACCTGCCTATCCAACTGGGTTGTGGGGGGTCCGGAGCCTATCCCAGAAGCAACGGGCACAAGGCAGGGAACAGCCCTGTATGGGGGGCAGCCCATTGCGGGGCACACACCAACCACTGCACACCTTTGGGCAATTAAGTAAGTCCAATCAGCCTCAGCATATCTTTGGACTGTGGGGGGAAAGCGGAGTACCCTCAGGAAACCCCACGACGACATGGGGAGAACATGCAAACTCCACACATATGCAACCCAGGCGAAGACTGATACCCGGGTCCCAGAGGTGTGAGGCAGCAGTGCTAACCACTGCACCCCCATGTGGCCCCTTCTTCAAATCATTAATATTAAATTCATTCAGGGCAGTGTTTCTCAATCCATTCCTTGGACACACAGACAGAAAAAAACAGAATCTGAATGATCTTAACTGGCTTGGATCATTTTGAAGGCACCATGCAAGTCTTAGCTTTCTATTGCTTATTGCTTTCTATGAAGCTGTTTGTAAGAATTTATTAACAAAGTTGTAAGATGACCGTAATTAATTAATTATCATCTCGGGACTCTGAGGCTCGGGATGCCATGAGAAGCAGATCTGTGGTGAAGACCGTCCAATAAAAATCAAGGGTATCAAAGAAAATCCAATAAAAAGCAGGGGTGTCAAACTAAATCCTCATAGTCTACAGGAAATTCCAGCTGAGTTCTTTGTTTCTCTGTTTGTTTTAATTTAACATCCTTCTGGGAGTAAAAAACTGGGCAGTGAAAATGTAATTCAGTCAAATGCTTTGTTTTGTATACTTTCACAACCCAGGATGGGGTGCCAACCCAATGATAATTGGTACAGGGACTCGAGGGCCGGCCGTAGGTTCCCCCAAATGTTATCATAGATTTATGCTGCCT
>JABFDZ020000049.1:86827-98958 GCA_019775955.2 Pollimyrus isidori
ACATAATAGGTGGCATATGATTTTTAGCTGTCCTATTCCAAAGGTATGAGGATCTCAACCCCCCTTCTACTCTTATCACTATCTCTGTGCAAGGCCCATAAACTTTCTTCGTGCCGTTGCTTTGCTGGGGAGGGCCCCCCAGGTTCCCAAGTGAGAGAAGGAGATATCTCCCTCAGTGTCCATAAACACTGACTGTGGGCCTGCGTGATCCTACACTCTCATGAGGAATTTGATGGAAGAACAGAAATGGTGCCTGTTCTAGTTAATACAGCATAATGACTTAAACAGGAAAGAATCATTCGGCTGGAGCTGCATCTCTTCAAACCCGCCTGGGACACAGCAGGCGAGATGCACTCGTTAATCAAAATTAGTTCCAAAAAACCTGATGATGAGGATTTTGCCAGCAGTACAGCACAGCCCTGCAGAAAGAGTGACAGTCGGTGAAGATGTTACCGGGGTTGTTACCGAGGCTGCACGTGTGATTGTGATCGGCGGTGAAAATCTGGTTATTTTAACTTTTATAGTGGATATACAGTGGGGCAAAAAAGTATTTAGTCAGCCATCGATTGTGCAAGTTCTCCCACTTAAAATGATGACAGAGGTCAGTACTTTTCATCATAGGTACACTTCAACTGTGAGAGACAGAATGTGAAAAAAAATCCATGAATTCACATAGTAAGGCTGATAAGGCTGGGAAGTGAAAAACTGTGCCCCCCCCACACACACACATTTGAAACATATTTTTATAATTTTAATATCTAAATATTTTCTTCACTTTTTGCGAATGCATAACTTAATTCTTTTTAATTGCCCTAGGCAATGCGAGAGCAGTCCTATGAAACCATGACATCATGTGGCTTACAAACCGGGACCTTTGATCTGTCCACACCAAGACCTGACTCATTGATTAACTTTGTCTTTGACCCTGACCACAGCCTTGCTGTTATTAAAGAAGATCCATTTTTCCCATCCTTTACAATGTTATCATGCCCAGGGGGGCTGGATAATCAGCTGACCTTGGACCCCCAGGGGTTTCTTATTCCCCCTACTTATTTATTTGTTCCTCTCTTCTGTTTTCTTTCACTTATCTCTCTCTCGCTCTTTCTCTCTCAGTGATATACAGTATTACCACACCTCCATGTTGGGCACTTTGGGCCACTAAATATGAGTTGTATATAAAACCACACATAAAGACGATGTATAAGAACAATCTGAATTGATTTGAATTGAATTGTATATATCAACAGTATTGTACGTAACCATTATCTTGTCTTCACTGTGTCTGTACCTGCTGTATGTATGTTACCCACTGACATCCAGAGACGCATTCATTGTTTGTATGAACATCCTTGGCCAGATAAAACTGTTTCTGATTAGTGTCTATACATCTCACATTAATCATGTGTAAATTAAGTGAGTGGAGAATTAGACGGGTGATTGCAAACCTCCAATGAGTGTCACTTGGGACAAAAATCACAATCCATCAACCCATCCTTCAGACAAGTGTCAGGACATATGATGTGCAGAGTCACCGCAACTGCTGATCTCCTAAAATAACATCAGAGGCTCATGGAAAGATTAGAATCACGATCAGCCCAATGATAAAAGGAACATCTTGGCCCAAATGAGGTTTTTAATGGATGATACAAGACCTCGGTGACCATTACATGTGTCCCATCAAAACCAAAATGAAAGGACTGCTGACCTCTCTGAGATGCTTTTTCTGATGATGATCAATGGTCTTCAGGGTGTGGGGAGTCAGTCTTTGGAGAAGCCTCTCTGATTATCTGTTTAAATTTCTTAGAGGAACATGGCACAGTATATGACACTGTTACCTATCTCAGGGCAATCCGTTTCATTAATCATTCATCACTGCTTTGGCGATTGAATGATTCAGGTGCTAATGTTTCACCTTATCCAAAATTATTTTGCTGAACAGTAACGCAAAATAAGTTAAGTATAATTGGTGTTGGGAAGAATTACAGCACTCATTGTATGTTTCTAAATATATTTTGCCTGAAATTTTAGAATGTCCATTATTTATTTATCAAATTTAATTAAGTAATCATTTGTAGCCTTTGAACAATTAGCTGACTGATTAATGAACCTAATTATGTTTAGGAACCATTTTACATCACAGGGCACATGGATCAATCAAACATTAAAAGCCGGTTTATATAACTGTATGGTATTATTTTAACACTATTTAAGGTACTATTTTAACAACAACAACAATTCTTCCATCCATTTTCCAAATACTGATCCTGGTCACCTAGAGTCTATCGCAGAACACATAGCACATAGCAATTGGACACTGGATAGCAGCATATATAATTAAGCACTTAACATTATTATAATTTATTATAACCTTTAATTAATAGTTGTAAAAAGAATACCCAGTTAAATCTATAATTCTAAGCTACATAATAACAATACACAATATTCTGTTAAATTTCCAGCAAGATGCTACTGTTTTCTGAAACTGAATTCAGCAGAGATTGTATTTGAGAGGGGCCCGTCACCCAAGAGTGGAATTCCAAATCGATTCAGTATGAAAAGATGTGGTTCAGTACGCCTGGTCTGGGTGCGTGCTTCTCTGATGGAAAGATGGGGCATTTGGGTGTCATATTGCACCTGGGCTGGCAAGAAAAGCAATTTTGCAGGAAGCCTGAGTCCGACATGGTGGTACTTATTGAGCGTGACCTGGGGTGGGATGAAGGCCTGTGTAGCCTGAGTCGTCATTGCATAAAGTGGATCAGCCGCTCCGAACTCTTTCCAGGTTGAGCTTTTTTCACACTAACAAACCACTTGCAGTGATGCTATTTCACCACTAGGGCAAGCATCTGCAAGTTGCTGCATGTGACTTTTGCCCCCATCACTGAAACAGTGATTGGTCCAGCTACCTATTGAGAGGTCGAGGTTGATCTGTTTCTGTGAACACGGCTGCACACTCTTGCAGGCACTGAACAACTGAAAGATAAAATCCCAGGAATGATACGCCTTATCATAATTTCAGCAAATGTAAGCTATCATTTAATTCATGCTTGGGGCCTGCAAACAATGTTTCTCTGACACGTGGTAAAGCTATAGTGTTTGCTGGGTCATTGATCATTGATTTCAGGGAGGGCAAGAGAATCTGAGAACCAAATGATCTGCTTTTCTCATTGAGTGACCTGAAGAGAAATCTACATGCATGAGTTTCAGTCTCTGGGACAGAAGAGTGAGAGTGCACAGTCACCAGATTTAAAACTTAAATGCTCCTACCATAATGATGTTACTGTGAGAAGTCACCTGACATGCTATGACCACTGGGCTGTCTTTTTCTTCGCCACTTCAGTGGTTTTGACTTTCATGCTATACCAAAACAGTAGCATGGGCCATGCTCTGCTAACCAAATGTAAAGATATGCCAAATTTGTACAGATTACTAACTCTTGGGCATCACAATATGCATCTCCATAATATTTTCTGCTAAATTTGCTTACCAAATTGTTGGTACAAGTAGACACCTGTATAGTACCGAAAAGCCAGCATCTGCACAAATGTTTATGCCCGTCAAAAGCCCTGTTGATTATTGTGCATTCTCTATGTAATTATATCATGATGTGACATCGTACAACCCCACCTCTGACATGTAATATCATCTTAAGACCCTTACTGTTCTCTTTATCAGCAGAGTGATGGCTCTGAGGCTATTGATCTGGAGGTGTAAATCCCATTAATGCTAGAAGTGATCGTACTCCGTTGGGCTCTTGAGCAAGGCCATTAACCTGCAATTGCTTCTTCCTGGGTGTGACGTTAATCTACATCCAGCCCTGGCAGCAGGTCCTCCAATTTGCAGGGAAGAATTTGAGGGTTAGTAGCAGGATTGGCACTCCGGTCACCAGAAAAATCTTCACACTGTTCCATTCCAGTCAAACTGGTGTAGTGCTGAGGCATCACCTGCAGCACGGCTGCACTCGGGTTCTCATCCCTGACGTGGTTTGTTGTGTGGTGGGTGTGCCAACCTGTACCAGTGTGCACTCCTTATCTCCTCTTTATAGTATAACAGGACTTAATACAGTGGTGTGTATAGCATGAGAGATACAAGCAAAAGCATGATGCATTCTACAGATGAGAAAAATTAATTGCTGGTCTTAGGAGGACAAACTTACAATCATAAATATGTTTAGGTAATACAGTCTGAGCAGCTTAATCAACTAGCTATAATTGTAACAAATCTGTGTGTGAATTTGAACAGCACAGGGGAGGTAAAATGCAGTGGCGCGCTTCTCATTCCTGATGCGTCTCCTGTGAGAGACACTAATATTTCTATGGCTTCCTCATTATGATGTGACTATTTCTATTCGCGGTCGTCATGGTGATTGCATCCTCTCTGCCGATGAGGTGCAGCTCTCTGTCTGAAAAAGATAAGAAGTGCCCAGATAAAAGTCGCTTTTACTGTACACTGAAAGGAATCACCAATGACAATTTTGCATGTTTTCAGCCAAACAGTATATAGGATTATTGGTAATTTTTGCTCATATCATAGTATTATTTCCTTTCTGAAAACCAGGAGATTAAGATAGCAGTGATGAATATAATTCTATGTTGTCCCACTGGTAGATATCCTCAGACTCATAAGTGGTTGTCTATATTGATATATTCAGCTGAGCGAGGCACAATAATTGTTTTGATCTTGGAAGTAGCTATAAGTCACTTCATTGTTGGTCTGAAAAATTAAAAGTTGCTGTCCTGAAAAATGTCACACTGACGTATTTTAGAAACAATGTGAACCCATGTGTGTCTCTTGATCAGAACATCACAACATTTTAGTACTTTATAGAGTCCCACCTGACCTTCCAACCTTAGAATCAAAACATTTCCTTCAGGATTGAGTTTGTTTCAGTACTTTAGGATTGGCGATACCCATTTAACACTAGAGCTGACTTTCTGAAATGTAAAAATTATTTTCTGTTACCTTTATCCTTTAAATTCTTAATTTGTTTCATGAGTACATGTCAGCAAGGCTGGACTAAGACTAAAAATGGGCTCTGGATTCGATAAAATTTCACGGCATGCAATCTCATCAGCCTGCCCAGTGTGCTAGATTGTCAGTCCAGCCCTGCAACGCAGGAACATAGTGGTTAAAGGCACCAAGAGCCAAGGGCACTGAACACTATTCCATCCACCCATTTTCCACAGCATGTGTCCCACACTTGGGACACCTTGGACAGGATGTAAGTCTACCTCATGTCACAGAAACAGACTCAATTCTTTCCCAGTTTACAAACACCAATTCACTCACTGCATGTAAATATTTAGTTTACAATTCAAGGGAACAACAGAAACATCTTGATTTGAATCTACAACCATGTTGCTTTAGTAATATCCTGACTCATGTCTCAAAAGCCTGATTGTGAGTGTTGTCTATGGAATGGTCCAAAGTGCACCATTCACAACAAAGCAAGAATGGCTTGGTTTTTATCATTTCCCACTAGGATTACAGGCTGAAGAGCTCTAAATCTGCGCCTATTATTTCCTAAGGCCAGCTGTGCTTATTGTGAGATAAGATACAGTCTGACATGTCGTCCCCCCCATCCCTCTGCTTCAACAAAAAGATTGATCTTCATGACATTTTGAACTACGACATACTATAGCCTGGTATCACAGAGAAAGATTGCAGAGGGATATTGTGCCATGGGTGGAATATTTGGGGAGCCGTGGACAAATGGCCTGGCACAGATAAGACTGGCTTTGTTAGCAGTGCAACAGGAAGACAGACCTCGTAACAGACATCTGTTAGACACAATGAATTAGGGTTAGTGGTTAATTGCTACGTTGAAGCTTGGCCCTTGGTTGTAAGGCCCCAGAAAATGCGTGTCTGATGGTCACTGATGCTACATACTCACCTCCAGAGCCTGAGGCCTTGAGCCTCAGTAGCCACAGTAGCCAGCTCTGCTGCAACACCTGTTTTAATAAATAATCACTATCTCTGTAATTCGCCAGTTTTTTTTCCATCAGATCATGTTTCTTTCCTTCAGGAACTAAAACCACAATGTATTTATCTGAAGGATAGAGATAATGATGGCCCAGCCATTGTTACACTGCGGTCAGATGTCAGAGTCTATTTAATAAATGAACATGTACACAATCCAGGCTCCTGCAAGCAGGTACTTTTCCAGCATATGGCCCTCGAAGGCAGCCGTGCGGTGTTTAAAGAAACGGCGCTAAATTTATCACTGACACAAAAGAAGAGCAATTACAGTCCCTGAAGGCACGAGTGCAGCGTGTTTAACTAACTGCTAATTAGCACCAGGTGATGAGCCTTCCTGCCTCTGTAGTAACTTTGGTGGAAGAATTAGGAGTCAAAGTGAAATTGTGCCCCCACACCCTCCTACTTTGTCTGTCTTTCTCTCTCTCTCTACCTACTGCATTACAATTCACTTGCCTGAACACCGCCTGATATGGACAAAGCACTGTAAGTTATGGTTTACGCACCTGCTTTTATTAGCTGACGTTACTTTCCCTCTCGCCTTTGATGTTTCAGTGCTGACAGCACTTTGCCCATTAGGCAAGCTCAGTCTGCAAAGCCAATTAGGTCTTGTTTTTCCCAATCAATTTCTCCAATACTTTGTAAAATTCTGTTTTTCTAAGGTGTGATTTGGTTACTAGAGTGTGTGATGATATTTGCGATGGCTTAGGTTTCCCTTTTGCTGTTTGTGATGTACGTAAAATGCTTTTTTTGTGTATCCTGTGTGACACTACTCACTGTCAGTTTTGTGTGTCTGATAAACATACTCAGTCCATTAAACACTAGGGGCCTATAGCATGAAGCCAAACTTCTTACTTAGCCAGATAACTTGTCCGATATGAGGTAGTCTGGACTAAATGTAAATGAACAATTAAAAGATTAAAAGAAGATAAAGTCCATTTATACTAGGGTACCTTAAGTCTGACAAACTTATCCAGCAAAAAATCTGCCTTTGTGATATAGGATCCATATACATCCTTGTTGCCACCAAAATGTGAACTTGTTTGAATAACTGTGCCCTACGTTCTGATTCCACTTCATTGCTGTTGAGCTGGGATTTTAAATTCTCCTGATTTTACTCAAATTATCAGATCCTGAAGAAATACTAAGGATGTCTCATTGTGTGAAGTAGCCAATCTCCATGTGGCTTGGTTCCAGTTCCTTACCTTATTGATGCCTCCTTTAATTTAAGTAACAACCAAGAAATGCAGGGAGAACCAGATCTTCTCCACCAAAGAGTTCTGCCTACTACTTGGATATGTTGACTCCAGGATAGCAAAGATGGAGTTCATGGTGTTTGCATTCATGCTGCTGTATGGAAATTTAAAGACCAGTTCTTCTTTTCCCTCCAAAATGTTGAAGAAAGCTGTGTAACAGCCAGATGGGGGTTTTGATTGATATAGTTGACAAAATAAATAAAAGAATTCCTCCTTTGGAACTAGATCATATTTGCCCCAAGGCTTTCTGTATTGCATGAGATGTATGAGTTTAATTTTATGGATCCTGGTTCCCTGCTTAACAAACATGCAATTTGCTATTGTATCACTAAAACATTCAGTCCTTCTTAATTATACATGCACTGACTCTTTACTATAATTTATTTCTGTGTGAGCACCTCCCCCCACACCAAACGCACAGGTTTTTAATTATGTCTTTATGGGGACTCTCCATTCAACTCAATGGGGAGAACTCTAATCCCAACATGACAACCTTAACCCCTCCCCAGTCCTAACCAATTGAAATACGAGACTTTTGGCATTTCTAGTTTGTTGATTGCATTCACAGATCTTTGTGGGGACCTGAAAAATGTTCAACACAATATCAAAATAACTGGTTTTCACATTCTGGGGGTGTTTTGGTTCTAAAGTATTCACACCATGTCTAAAGATTTTGAGCCCCATGAAAGCACATCATCTTTGGGTCCCCAACCCAGACCAATCCAATTATGTTTTAGGGCCCTAACCTTTTTCCTATTTATGGTGCCCCTGTAAACAAGAAAATGTCAAATAAAACCCACTTGGTGGGTTGCATGCTGGTCTCACACTGGTTTAGTTGGGAGTCTGTCACCACCACCCGCTGAAGCTGAATATGATAATGTTGTAGTCAAGACCACCTAAATCGAGACCAAGACGTTGCCGAGACTGGAGGGTATCAAGACTAAGACACTGCCGAGACTTGAGGGTACCAAGACCAAGTCCAAGACCAAGGCCAAGACACTCTAAGGCAAGACCATAACCAAAAATAGTCGAGACCAAGACCAAGACCGAAAACAGACTAGGGATAGAATTGACATCACATTATTTAGATCAACTGTAGAAAAAGGCATTGATGTAAAGTGTCATTCGTCGTTAAATCAAATTCATGTTATCTTTTCAATCATATTGTCTATATGTCTCTCATTTAAAATCTCCCAGATTTGTCATAGTTACGAGGCCTGATGGAAAATAATATTCTCAGCAATCCTCTCCTACTGTATAACTGCTATATCAGACCTCGTCAAGGGAAAGAGATGGGATGTACCAGAAATATGTTCATATTAAGTCTCTTATACCAGAGGCCTCGGGCAAGCTATGAATACGGCTATGTAATGACCCTTTGATTTGAATTGAAGAAAATAAGCTTCCAGATTGACTTGCACCTTCAAGACTGTGCTTTCTAATGAATGTGTGGACTGTGAAGCACTGGCGGTGTCCATTGAGAAAATGTATACAATGTGACGTTTTTAAAATAGATGTATCTGACTGGTTGCATTTTAGCTGAGGCGCATAATCCCATCGAGACCGCTATGTCCGAGACCAAGACAAGATCGAGACTGAATAGTCGAGACCAAGACAAGACCAAGACCAAATAGTGTCGAGATCAAGACAGAGCTGGGTGGTATGATATCAATATTATATTGCAAATGTGCAATAATGGCTTCAGATGACAGAGTTGCCCGAAGCATTGTACCCCTGGTAGGGTCACCCAAGGCAAACAGGTCCTGGGTGAGGAACCAGACAAAGTGCGCTCATCAGACACTTATGATGAACAAAAACAGAAATCCACGGTTTCCCTTTCCCGGACGCGGGTCACGGGGGCCCCCCCCTGGAGCCAGGCCTGGGGGAGGGACTCGATGGCAAGCGCCTGGTGGCCAGGCCAAACCCATGGGACCTGGTCGGGCATACTGTAGCCCAAAAAAGGCACATGGGTCCTCCCTACAATGGGCTCACCACTTGTAGGAGGGGCCATAGGGGTCGCGTGCAGTGTGAGTTGGGCAGTGGCCGAAGGCGGGGACCTTGGCAATCAGATCCACGGCTGCAGGTGCTAGCTCTAGGGACATGGAATGTCACTTGTCTGGTGGGGAAGGAGCCTGAGCTGGTGCACGAGGCTGTGAAGTTCCGCCTAGATGTGGTCGGGCTCACCTCGACACATGGCCTGGGCTCTGGAACCAGTCTCCTCGAAGGGGATTGGACCCTGTTCTACTCTGGAGTTGCTCACGGGGAGAGGCCCCAAGCTGGAGTGGGCATACTTATTGCCCCCTGGCTGGGTGCCTGTACATTGGGGTTTACCGCGGTGGATGAGAGGGTAGCTTCCCTTTCGCCTTCGGATGGGGGGGACGGGTCCTGACTGTTGTTTGTGCTTATGCGCCAAACAGCAGTTCAGAATACCCACCCTTTTTGGAGTCCCTGGAAGGGGTGTTGTAGAACGCTCCTCCCGGAGACTCTCTTGTTCTGCTGGGGGACTTCAATACTCACGTGGGCAATGACAGTGAGACCTGGGTAGGCGTGATTGGGAGGAACGCCCCCCCCAATCTGCACTCGAGTGGTGTTTTGTTATTGGACTTATGTGCTCATCATGGATTGTCCATAATGAACAACCATGTTCAAGAATAAGGGTGTCCATATGTGCACTTGGCACCAGGACACCATAGGCCGCAGTTCGATGATCAACTTTGTGGTCGTGCCATCGGACTTGTGGCCACATGTATTGGACACTCGGGTGAAGAGAGGGATGGAACTGTCAACCAATCACTACCTGGTGGTGGGTTGGTTCCGCTGGAAACCAGTCAGACCTGGTAGACCCAAGCGTATAGTGTGGGTCGGCTGGGAACGTCTGTTGGAATCCCCTGTCAGGGAGGTAGTTTCAATTCCTCCCTCCGACATAACTTCGTCCATGTCCCGGGGAGACTGGGGACATTGAGTCCGAATAGGCCATGTTCCATTGTCGAGGCGGCTCACCGGAGCTGTGGCCATAAGGTGGTCATTGCTTGTCGCGGCAATCCCTGAACCCACTGGTGGACACCGTCGGTGAGGGATGTTGTCAAGCTGAAGAAGAAGTCCTATCGGACCTTTTTGGCCTGTGGTACTCTGGGAGCAGCTGATGAGTATCGGCAGGCCAAGCAGAACACGGTGTTGGCGAGCAAAAACTCGGGTATGGGAGGAGTTTGGCGAGGCCATGGAGACTGACTTCTGGACAGCTTCGAGAAGATTCTGGTCCACCATCCGGCATCTCAGGGTGGGAAAGCGGTGCAGCATCAACACTGTTTATGAAGGGATATGGTGCACTGCTGACCTCAGCTCGGGATGCTGTGGGTCGGTGGAAGGAATACTTTGAAGACCTCCTCAATCCCACCGATATGCCTTCCAATGAGAAAGCAGAATCTGGGGACTTGGGAGTGGACTCACCTATCTCCAGGGCAGAGGTCGCTGAGGTGGTTAAAAAGCTCCTCGGTGGCCAGGCCCCGGTGGTGGATGAGATCCGCCCGGAGTTCCTCAAGGCTCTGGATGTTACGGGGCTGTTTTGGTTGACACGCATCTGCAGCATCGTGTAGACATCGGGGGCGGTGCCTTGGCAGACCAGGGTGGTGGTCCCCCTCTTCAAAAAGGGGGACTGGAGGGTGTGTTCCAACTATAGGGGGCTCACACTCCTCAGCCTCCCTGGTAAGGTCTATTCGGGGGTGCTGGAGAGGAGGGTTTGTCGGATATTCGAACCTCGGATTCAGGAGGGGCAGTGTGGTTTTCGTCCTGGTCGTGGAACAGTGGACCAGCTCTATACTCTCAGCAGGGTCCTCGAGGGTGCGTTGGAGTTTTCCCCACCAGTCTATATGTGCTTTGTGGACTTGGAGAAGAGATTCAACTGCATCCCTCGGGGTATGGGTATGAGTATGGGGTGCCAGGCTACCTTATAATGGCTGTTCGGTCCCTGTATGACCGGTGCCAGAGTTTGGTCCGCATTGCCGGCAGTAAGTCGGACTCGTTTTCGGTGACAGTTGGACTCCGTCAGGGCTGCCCTTTAACACCGATTCTGTTCATAACCTTTATGGACAGAATTTCTAGGCGCAGCCAAGGCGTTGAGGGTGTCCAGTTTGGTGACCACAGGATTAGGTCTCTGATTTTTGTGGTTCTGTTGCCCTCATCAGACCGTGACCTTCAGCTCTCACTGGGGCATTTTGCAGCTGAGTGTGAAGCGGCTGGAATGAAAATCAGCACCTCCAAATCCAAGACCATGGTCCTTAGCCGGAAAAGGGTGGAGTGCTCTCTCCAGGTCAGGGATGGGGTCCTTCCCCTAGTGGAGGAGTTTAAGTATCTCGGGGCCTTATTCACGAGTGAGGGAAGGATGGAGCAGGAGATTGACAGGTGGATAGGTGCGGCATCAGCAGTGATGCGGGTGCTGCATCGGTCTGTCGTGGTGAAGAAGGAGCTGAGCCAAAAGGCAAAGCTCTCGATTTACCAGTCGATCTACACTCACCTAAAGTATTATTAGGAACACCTGTTCAATTTCTCATTAATGCAATTATCTAATCAACCAATCACAAGGCAGTTGCTTCGATGCATTTAGGGGTGTGGTCCTGGTCAAGACAATCTCCTGAACTCTAAACTGAATGCCAGAATGGGAAAGAAAGGTGATTTAAGCAAATTTGAGTGTGGCATGGTTGATGGTGCCAGACGGGCTGGTCTGAGTATTTCACAATCTTCTCAGTTACTGGGATTTTCACGCACAACCATTTCTAAGGTTTACAAAGAATAGTGTGAAAAGGGAAAAATATCCAGTATGTGGCAGTCTTGTGGGCGAAAATGCCTTGTTCATGCTAGAGGTCAGAGGAGAATGGGCCGACTGATTCAAGCTGATAGAAGAGCAAC
>JABFDZ020000049.1:99058-109683 GCA_019775955.2 Pollimyrus isidori
AGAACATGGATCCATCATGCCTTGTTACCACTGTGCAGGCTGGTGGTGGTGGTGTAATGGTGTGGGGGATGTTTTCTCGGCACACTTTAGGACCCTTAGTGCCAATTGGGCATTGTTTAAATTTTGGTCTACTTTCACAAACTGATCATATAATTTGCAAAAGAGCAAGCACAGGTAACCTTGTCTAATAATCCAAGAGTCGGGTATAAGTGCCACGTTTCCATGACAACCTCCAAGCGATTTTATGATGGGTACCTGAAGTGCTATATTAGCAGCATCGCACTGCTCCTGCTCAGGTCCAGCTGTACAAATTCTAACTACAAAGGTCATTCCTTATCTTAAATTTGGACTCTTGGATGCCCAGATTCCAGTGTGACCACTTTCATCTTGTTTCCATTTCGGACAGCTTGCTGTAAAGTAGCCTGATCACTTATCCTCCCAGGGACTGTTTGTTTTGTAACAAGAGGTCCAGCCACATGTTATACATGGCGAGTATGGATGTTTTATCCACTGCTCTAGGTTTTCATTTATTTTTCTGATGAGTCATATCTGCATCCGAATGCTTAGGTGCTGTTATGAATTAAGGAGCAACAGCAACATATTTTATGCGACTGAGACTAAGAGCATAATCCTTTGACCCAGAGGTTCCTTTTGAAATTGTGATCAATAACTCTATGATACTCCACTCCATCAATCAATCGATGTGTGAAATGTCTTTGTGTGTTAATATCTCACTGGCACTTGCAGAATATTAAAAATAGTAAAAACAGTATTTTATTCTTATAAACATCCAGAGAGGTGGAGGTACATACTTGTTTACTGCAAATTACAAAAACACATTTTTAGCATTCATTGAGTATTGTTCATGCAAGGCTTTGCTTAGATGTCATTAAATGTGTTTCTCTTGATTAGACAAGTTTTAGCTGATAGGCTCAGGTCCTCTATGATTCATCTACCAGTTGGGAAATCTCATTATCTTTTCATCATGTTACTGAGAGTAACTGCTTCATCTTTGCCACAGTGCAGTGTACTGAACAGGGTGTACTTCATCTCCAGTTGGTTGGCTTAGGTCATGTGGTCTCTGGTTTTGTCATGCCTAGCAGAGGTGTCTCTGGACAAGATCAGGTCCAGAAAGCAAAAATCTGGGCCAGGATTTTGTTCAACCAACCAGCTAAGTTACTCTAACTGTATTCCCAAATGATCAGTTGAATGAAACTGTTTTTTCTTTTTACTTTCTGGACCTGAACTATCCACCTCTGATACCTATGATATGTTTCCAGAGTCTGTATGATGATGTAACCCCCTAGTGGTGAGTGTGAGATATGCAGTGACGTTGGAATTTTCTTTGCCAGCAAGGTTGCTGTCCATAGTTTGGGGGTCACAGTGCAGGGTCAGCCAATGCAGCACCCTTGGAGTTGGGATTTAAGGGCCTTGCTAAGGGCCCACGGACATGTGACTATCCTGAATACAAACTTATTGCCGAGAACAGATTAAAATGCCACTGAGGTGTTCTAGTTTTTGAGACAGTCCACTGTGCACATGCTGTAACCTTGGTGTTAGATGTGATGATTATTCATTAAAGCTCATAAATTTTCTGCCTGTCTGGCCAAGTCTGTTGGTTATTGTGTGTAAACTGCCCATCTTAATTGTTAATTTGGGAAATGTCAAATATGGCTTCGCTTCAGTGGGAGCACCGAATAGGAGGCTGGGCGGGCAAGTCCCTCCTGTTCACTGTCGGATCTGGGATTGAGAGATGGCTGCCAGTGACATCTGATTCCTGGCACATCAACAGGGGCATCTACAACCGCTTGACAGGTTCTGGCTCTGTCTGCCAGGGCTGTAATTAAATGCAGCAATCAAATTACTGTCTGGGGAGTGGGAGGGACTTTCACAATAGTGACCAAAAGAGCTTGGCTAGACCACATTCAATATCCTGACTGGTTTATTCTGAATGCATCAGATTGATTAAAGAGATTAATCTTCCTCGGGACGTTATGCTTGTGTGATTTATGATGGGAAGCTTCCTCACTTCACCAGTGCAAATGTGCATTGCGGCAGATGTTTCGTCTAAATATTTCATATAATCCACAGAAACATGAGTAACGCTCGAGCCATGCCATGTGGTCCAGAAGAACATCCGTCTCGTATTGGAGGAGTACCTGCTTGGGTGAGTATAATGCAAAGCTGTGCCTAATAATCTCCGCTTTATAACAGAAGGAGAAGTATCTGCAATTGTTTAGAAATTCAGTCTCCCAGTTCCTGTTGCCTTTTCAAATGGTGTTTTATGAGCAGCAAAATAATAATATTCAGTTCTACTTTGTTAAATTGTAAACAGGCAAACCTGTCAGATGCAGTACCATCAGCAATGTAGAAAATCTACAATTTATCTTTTCGGGCTTGAATGCTGTTCCTACCGGCCATGGTGATGCGCAGCCCTCTTCTGTGATAATAAAATTTTATTTAAATAGCACCCCCCCTCCCCCTTCCCTCACAGATAAGACACCGGTTTAGGCACATTGTGCTAGAAATTTAATGGAATAAATGCATTACACTCCAAACAAATCAAGTGATTTGACAGTAACTGTTTTAATGCCTTAATGCCTTTTCCTTGGTCTGAGTGCCCTGTGCAAAATTACTGATGTGGCCAAACGTTTCAGACGTCCAGTGTCTAGTCGAATGAATTTGTTATGGTTAACTTGTAGAAGGTTATATCAGAAGGGTACCTCGCCTCTTGTGGTATTTTGGATCTGCTTGTGGATTCGTATCTACTCTGCTACCAGCCGTACTTGTGAATTATCACTTATTGAGCCTGGTGTCAAATATGCAGCCATTGTTCATGGATACTGCATGACCCTACTCATGGACCACAAAGGGACAGGGACCTATCCCCATCTCAAAGTTGTGATCAAGTCCAAGTCGGATGGAGTACCCTTATCAGTATTAATGGCCAAATGGAGCTTCATGAACTACTTGCTATATTTTCTGACCCCCACTATATTCATGCATTCTGTTCAAAAAAGGATACAAAGACGTCGCTGGCAGACATGTTCAGTCAAAATGTACCTAGATGTGTGCAAGTTAAAACCATGAGACTCTCTGGTCCAATAAAGTCCTCTAAACCAAATATCCTCTGAGGCTGGCATTCCATAGGACAGTCTGGTAAATGGC
Organism: Pollimyrus isidori; assembly: GCA_019775955.2. Lineage (NCBI taxonomy): Eukaryota > Metazoa > Chordata > Actinopteri > Osteoglossiformes > Mormyridae > Pollimyrus > Pollimyrus isidori. The sequence goes on from JABFDZ020000049.1 coordinate 102,227, forward strand.
AGGATGTAGAAGAGCAGAGTTGTTCTTTAGTTTTAAACTGGGTACAACGTACAAACACACACAGGCCTGCTTCTTTTTTCCATACTCTTGCTCTTCCAATTTTGTGTCTAATGGTGCAGATAAAAATGCGATGTAGAATTCTGACTCTGAAATGCCGTGAAATACGTGGTGCGAGAGTCATTCTGGTGGAAAAGGGTTAGTAGTTATGGTCTGTTGGGTTGGGAATTTGGCCTTGTGGTGTTGCAGAATAGCCGAAATGTGCTGAGGCTGTTTATCTGTTGCATTTTTAAACACATCCTGGATGACATTGTTCTACCTTCTGGGCTCTGGCATGGTTGATATAGGGGCTCTCCATTTTGTTAAATGAAAGGAGTAGCTATTTTAGAGTTTTTTTGTGTGTTTGTTAGTGAAGTTTCCTATTAGCTGTCAGTGCTAATGGAATCAGACCCTCTGGCACTTAACGAAATCCCTTTTGTTTGGCATCCAGTGTTTTCGTACTTAATCAGGAATATTATTTTTCAAACTGGCAGAAATCGAAACGTATTGCTCATTTTGGCTGAAAGATGGACAAAAATGGCATTTTCTTTTGCTAGGGGGTGTTTACGGAATAGTTGAATCCTGGAAATTTCTGCTGCCTCATGGCAGGTTATAAACCTCAGCATTTTAAAACTATTTCATCTGTCGCTGGATACGAGTGTCATCTTCTTTCCTAGATCTGGGCATGATTCATCACTTAAGTTTGTTTTGAAGTAACAGATTTTTTTTTTTTTAATTTAATATACAGAATTATGATATAACACTGTTTATTGTGCTTCAAAGTGTCATGATCTGTTCCAGCCTGCCTGGTACCATTCCAGTGAGGGCCAGCGGGTGGGGCTGCTGGTTCTTCTGCACCCTCCTTCCCAACCTGGCCAGTACTATTAATTGCCCATGCTTGACCCTCCTAAACCCCTCATTATTTGTGGACATAAATGCTCTATGTCCTGGGTTGCCCAGTCCAATCGTTATTCCCCGCACCACTTGGCTGTTTCCCATTCTGTAGTTGCCTGTACACCAACAGGGTAAATTATAAAGAGCTGGGTCCCATCCTGCAGCTGCCTGTACACCAATAGGGTTAATTATAAAAAGCTGGGTCCCATTCTGTTGTTGCCTGTACATCAACAGGGTAAATTATAAAGTGCTGGGTCCCATCCTGCAGTTGCCTGTACCCCAACAGGGTAAATTGTAAAGAGCTGGGTCCCATTCTATAGTTGCTTTTACACCAACAGGGTAAATTATAAAGAGCTGGGTCCCATTCTGTAGTTGCCTGTACACCAGCAGGGTAAATTATGAAGAACTGGGTCCCATCCTGTAGTTGCCTGTACACCAGCAGGGTAAATTATATAGATTTTCGTCCCATCCTGTAGTTCTGAAAAAAGTTACCTAGAACTCGATCTGAATCTCAGGAGTTAAACCGCGAATGCCGACCTAAGGTAACTTGTACGTGCTGAGAAATGAGTCACGCGGCACGTCTCAGCAGAATCAAAGGGTAATACTTCAGTCTCAGCCTCGCATTCGCTGTGATAGCACCGTGCAAGTTTACACAAGCTGAATACATACTGTATATCTAGACAGTTAAAATACATTTAGACAATAATAGACAGTAACAGTAATTATTATATAATAAAATATATTTTAAAATAAAAAAAATTCATATACATTTATAGTTTGATTCCATTCTTATTTAATTGTTTGTCTGTTTGTTTTTCTTTTCCCTCTTTTTTGCATGCAGAACTAAAAAACTTCCAGCTCCATATGTGTATATATATATATATGGCAGTATATATATATTTTTTTTTTTTTTCATTTTTCTCCTGTTTTTCAGATGCCTGGCGTCTAGCCTTCCTTATACATGTAAAGCTGTCTTGGAGTCAGGGAGGGGTGGGGTGGGTGCTATAGGGTTTATAAGGGGGTCATAAAATCTACAGTATATTGAAACTTTACAAGTTTACCATGTTATATCCCTGTTTAAAATCAATAAAAATATTGTTGAGTAAAAAAAAAAAATGTGATCACACACTTTGAAGCAGATTGTTCATTGTGAATGTAATCACACATTGTGAGTATGACTTCATATTGTGAATGTGATTGTACCTAATGATTGCATATGTGACAAATAAAAGTTGAAAGAAAATAAACATTTCTTTTTAATTTAATTATTTTAATATTAATAATAAACTATTAATACATTTAATTATAATAATATTGCATCAGGGAATACGGGGTTTAATTACAGGTAAGGCAAGCAAAACGCAGATGGACACTGCGTTGAGCACTCTGTCACTGTGACTCTTTTTACTCAATAGGTTGGTTGAAACAAAACCTTCGTCTGGATTTGTACTTTCTGGACCTGAACTATCTACGTCTGCTTCATGGCAGGCAATTCACTGGCTATGACGTCACTGGAGTGGGATGAGCTACTGTGACTTGGCAGGTAAATGCACAATAAATAATATGGGGCAAGTCCATGCAATCAGGGGTGTCAGATATCAGCAGACCCTCCCCCATCCCAAATCAATAACAGTGTGTTGCGTATGTTATGTGACTCTGTGCATTATTGGCACCAATTTGCATGAGAATAAGACTTATTCTAAATTTTATTTTTAAATCTTTCTTACATTACCTCCTTTCATGATGTGACTATTGCATATGCCCATTGCATGTGCCAATTGTGATGTCAGAATATGCATCAGACATTGCAGCCCCCGCCCCCAGCCACCAACGTCAGCTGCTTCCTGCATACCAGCGCTTTGCTAAACCTCCACTAAGGTTTCCTCATCGATCAGCCCTACTTATGGCTTTCACAAAGCAGATGGACAGAACATTTGCCTAGAAAATATTTCTGTATCTGCCCTGTGCAGATTGCACAATTGGAATCTGGCTACTCTGGTGACAATGTGGGATATATGGTTTGACTCTTCAATCCAGGCTCTAACTTCATACCCCCAAGTCTCTCACATTTTACACCCATTCAGCCATCTATCCAATACCTCTCATAGGATATTGAATTACCGAAAGTGCCCATTGTGCTTAGATTACTTGGAGTAAAAGTGAGTCGTCATTCCTGGCACAGTGTTCATCGTGTTGCCATTTTCAGTCAGTTTACTTTTTGGAAATGGGGCTGTTCTTTGACATCTTGTGGAATAACTATTAATTAAATATGAATTAGTTGGTTTAATTGTTCTGGGACCCATTGGACTTATCACATGTTACATTTCTAATTGAAACACCAGCCTTTCTCACACAACTCATTAGCTTTTTTTAGTTTCCCATTTATAATGACTCGGGGGGCATTGATGAAAACAACTATTTCCTTAATTAATCCACCCTTGTCGGCACCACAAACGGCTATTTATGTATCTCTTGAAAATGACGTTCAGATGTGTAATTGCCTGTCACACTGTAAATATTGCCCCCAAAGGAACTGTAAAAATCTGGGAAGGCTTATTAAAAATTAAACGCTGGTCATTAAGACCCCTATAAATAGCAATGGGCCTAGAGGGGCGTAATCTGCCAACCCCGTCCACCTTCTCCAGCAGGGAAGGAATGGCTCAGAACCACTTCCTGTTCATTAGCCATGATTTTGCCAGTAATAGCCCTGACATATAAAGGTAGCTTATCCAGCTGCTAGTTGGTCGCCACTGGCCTGCATGCTATGTACTCGCAGCAGGGAGCGCCAAAGCACACCTATATTGGAAGGTGGTGCTCATTGTTTGTGTGGGGGAAGTTGGTGGCGCAGAGGGCCGTGCTATCGTTCGGCAACCAGAGGATTGCAGGTTCGAGCCCTGCTTACTCTTGACCCCTTCGAAGTGTCTTTGAGCAAGACATGGAACCCCAAATTGCTCCCGGTGTGCAGGTTGGCACCTTGCATGGCAGCCTCCGCCACCGGTGTGTGTGTGTGGATGGGTGAATGCGAGGCATAAATTGTAAAGCGCTTTGTAGAAAAGCGCTATATACTGTAAATGCAGTCCATTTACCATGCAGTCCATATAGGAATCATGCCAAATAATGTCGTATATATCTACTGTACTTGGAGCGATATGTACAGTAATAGTTCATGCAGCTGGTTTGGGTTAAAATTTTGCGTGTACACGCTAGGAAAAGCATGGCTCTGCTGTAAAATGCAGATCTATGCTACAGTAAAGTATTAAGAAAAAAAACACCTCAGGCAGTATCTTTTTATCTCTCTGGCTGCTATAGCCGTAGGTCAGCAGTGGTTACTGAACTGGACTGAATTTAGGCCTTAGAGCCTGACATCTCCACCTCTGAGCATGGATAGAACTTCCTTGCACTGATTTCTATGTGTAGCGTACCTGTTCATTGTTTGTCTTATAAGGTGTTTGGTTTTTTATGTTATGTTATAGGTGGTAATCATCCCTCTGTTTCCTCTCCTCTTATGATTTTTTGTTGGGGTCTGGCCTCTAGAAACATGGAATCTCATGCCTGCAGAGCACGAGGTCATGCTGAAAACAGGTAAGTGGGTTAGGTGTTTGTTTAGAGTCATTGATGATAACTTGATTTGTCTTATTGTTGTATACTTATTTCTATAACCTCAATGAAATATTCAATACCTGCTTCTGTACCAATAATGTGTAGATCAAGACCCCTGTATTGGTTTGGTATGAGGCCACCTGTGTGTAAATACATGATCGCTTGTAGTTTTTAGTCGAAAGACGGAAGTTGGATTAAAGAAAGGATTTTATGAGGGAGAACCAAAAAGTCAAGGCAACTTACCCCTTAATAGCAGTAATTGGGACGTAGATTTAAGTACAATGAAATTTAGTTTCGACAGATGCCTAATTCTGAAAAAAATATTGATATAGTATCATCCTTTTTTTGACTGACTCATTCAGTTCTATTCTTTCCATTTAGCTATTAATTGCAACTGTAGTCACTGGCTCCCAAAGGGAAACTAAACACACATTTGGTGTTTTATGTTATTGCAAAGGTTTTACTGATTAAAAAGCACCCAGTATTGCTTGTCATTGAACTTCTTAATTGAGAACAGCTCTTTCGGAGCCAGAACTTGGGTGTCAATTTTACTATTTGAAATTAACGTTTTGCTTAAAACTACTGGTTGTTTCTAAAGTGATTTCATATAATATTTATATTATAAGCAAATGAATAAAGTAATGATTTTTGGTATGAAACCAATACATTTGCTGTGTTTTTACTGAATTGTGTGAGCATCCTAAGACTTTCTGTGAGCATCGAAAGTTGCTTCTCCACATAATCTCCCTTTCAGGTCGATGCTCTTCTTATAACATTCCACAAACTTCTTTATTTCTTGGGAGTGGAAACTTTTCTGCTGCTCTTACATCTTTTAAGTGGACGTGATAATCACATAATGCTAGATCAGGGCTGCAAGGGGGTGTGGAAAGTGTTCATACCACAGCTGTTGCATTGCTTCCACCACAGGTTCTCATGCACTCTGACACGAGTAGATCCGTGTTTCATTCCGTTTGCCCAAAGAAATTTCACTACACTGTGTTGTTCAGCCGTGGTACGATAATACAGTGGAGCGTCGATGTGCGTTGGAGCTTCAAATGGACTAACAGCAACCTGCTGCATTATGTGCGGTCAAACTACCCATAAGCCATTGCGAACATGTTGTTTTGCATCAACTACAATCTATTGCAGTTACCACATTATTCTGTAATAACTTTTCAGTAGTATTTGTAGCAGGATGGAGCAATGCATTTTTATTGCTGGATGAAATTGTGAATACATTTTTATTTCAAGAAGATTCCATGAAGTTTATTGTGCTTTATAAACATTTTTTTTGTTGCGCCTTACCCTTTTGCAAGTGTCTGTTACTCCGTCATATCCTTTACAGAATGGCACTGATTCTGGATCTGTCACTATAACCATGTTAAAAAGGAGACGGTGGTGTGTCATTTCCTAAAATTTCTCTGGTCAGAGAGCATTTTCCCCTCTGGCTACATGGTCACGGGGATAAAGAGCTGGATTTTTTAAATTTTGGTTTTTATTATATTTTCTGTTCGTTAGGCTGTTGGACAAAGGACCAGTTTTGAGGCATAATTTTGAATCATAATTTTGTTAACAGGAATTACATTGTAAGCTGAAAAGATGCTTTATGTGCAAAGCAGAAGGGCCATTGGAGCAATAGAGTCTGGTATAGGCCAAAATGCATATATTTGTAGTTGTAGTTGTTTTTTTCCTCATACCTCCACTAGATGGCACTGCTTAATTTAGGGTTTTTACCCAAAGCAACTTTATCACAGTGATGTTAAGAGGCCAACACTAAACACAGCATTTGAACCAATAAGCTTCCAATCACAGGACCTGAATGGGTGTCCATTGAAAGGCACATAATGTTGATAGATATGAGTGAGGTATGATCTAATCATCTAACCTCTCCCTAGAGATGAATGAGCTATTTAAGTGGCAGGCTTTGGAGCAGCCTAGAGTCACACAAGATGATGTTAACAGCCTGCAGGGAACTTAAGTCTTCCTTACAAATCGGGATCAATGCAATTGTAATTGCAGCTGCACTTTATATTTCAAATAGTAATGCCTAATTATCATTGATTCACTGCACAATTGTGTGTCTGTTGTCTTTATTACTTCTACTGTTTGTTTTTAGGGTGCGGCTGCATGAGTAAGAATTACAATGCGCATGCTGCACATGGTGAATAAAAGCTCTGAAAGATTTTATTATTATTATTATTATTATTATTATTATTATTATTATTATTATTATTATGAAACTGATGTTTAAAACAATTGCCTGATTTACAGCACAACTGGTCAAACTGCATGCATGCTGAATTTTTAGTTTGGTAATGACCCCTAATATTGCATTGCGTGTCTTACGTTATCCACGCCATTTAAAAATCATTTGCTGACAGGTCTGTCTGTCATCCTTTAACAGGAAACATTTAATTGTTCATTCCACCATGCTGCAAATACTAATTTAAATATAGGCTTTATAATGAATGATAGTTAAGTATTTTATTAAGTGATTAATGGAATTTGATTTTTTTTGGTAGCATGATTTGGTAACTTATGCCTGCTGTGCTGGCGGTTTCCACAAACATGAAATTTTCACCCTGCCCATAGGGCAACTGATACCCCTGAATCATCCATCCATCCATCCACCCATAAACATTTATGCTGGTCAGTGTCACAGACTGAAGATTCTATAACATCCAAAATTCAGGTGTCTTACATATTCAAGTACCGAAATCCCAGGAGTCTGGGATTTGACCAGTTGCTGAATGACACCCAGATGATGACAGTAACTGCTTTTTTAGGGGCTGAATCTAGTCTCTCTTTCTCATAATTCATAGGACGTAATGATGTACGGGCAGTATATGGTCAGTACCGCCGCTCCCTATACGCAGAGTACGCAGTCTGCGTAGGGCACCAACTCTCAGGGGGGCACCATCCCAGCT
>JABFDZ020000049.1:136506-153822 GCA_019775955.2 Pollimyrus isidori
CTGGGACAACTCTGTTGTGAAGGGCGCTATATAAAAATAAATTGAATTGAATTGAATTGAATTGAATTGAATTGAATTGAATTGAATTGAATGAAAAGTCCGTTCATGATCAGTTTTCCCACCAGTGGACCGAAGGATCTTAAAATGTGAAATAATGACCAGGTTTGCCTCCGATAGCTATACCACATTGCCAGTCTCTCTTCCTGCTCATTGGCTGCGACCGATATGGAATTTTGAAGTATATGAGACATTCCGGAAAATCCCAGATCATCCAGTAGAAGGATTCTGACTATTGAATCAAGGCTGTATGAGTCATTAACAGCAGATAGACAAAGACAGACAGACGCAGTTCGGGACACTGACGTTGAGTCACGGGTGTTTGGTACCTGAATTAGGTAAATTCCTTTAAATATGGTGTCTACTTAAACATACTGTGGCATTCTTCTGGTTAGACTCATTGTGTTGGACTAGTGACTGAATCAGGAAGATTTTTAAACAGACTAAGAAAAACGGACCCCCGAAAGTAGAGTCTCTCATTGGGGTGGTATTGCTAGATCCTGCCCTCTCTCTGACCCCTCATGGCCAATCGAAGGTGAGTTGCCTGGCCGTTACATTACTCCAGCAGCTACTCAGAGCAGAGCCATGTGCTCGCCTCGCCGCGTGATCTGTCGGAAGGAGACTCTGGACTTTGTGTCTCACAGGTCCAGGTGGGTGGGGGGGTTGTTCTCTGATTGAAGAGGATATAGGAGAGACATTTCCGCTTGCCATCGAGTCGAGTCAACAGCCAAAGTGGAGATACGTATCTTTCCGGGATGCTGTGGCCTTTGCTGTCGCTTGTCATGCTAAAGGACCACATACAATCCCCCATCTGCTGTTTTATACATTTTCCAGAAATTGTGTGTGCAGCTTGTCTGCTGCATGTGTGCAGCGTGTCTGCTGCATGTGTGCAGCGTGTCTGCTGCATGTGTGCATTTATGCCATTTTTAAAATGCACTTCTGCTTCTGAAGCCATCCCAGTGACTGCATTTGTTGCCATTGAAAACAACTTCCAGGGCAAATTCAGACTTACCCCCCCCCCCCCCACTCTCTTGTCCCACCAGGCTGCCTATGAGTCACACCTCCAGGGGGAGGAATTGCTCTGTAAAATGTCTCAGGCCTCGCAAATGAACCCACATCAATGTCTAATAATACGCTTGGTCAAAGGTGGCCAGTAGTATCCGTCAAGGGCATCAGAAGCATTTTGAAAGTGGGGGCACACACTGGCGAGGGGTCTGGGGACCCTCCCCCAGATAATTTTTTAAGAATTAGATGCCATTTCCTGCAAAACCCGGAGTGGTCTTTCAGTGGTATGTGTATTCTAATATCGATTAAGTGGATTGGATTCTTTCACGAAGCAATAGAAACAGCTGGGTGAACTAATATTTTTGTTAAATGTGGGAGGGAGGTCCAAACAAATAATTATGAAATGTGAGGGGGACACGTTCCCCTCAGATTTAATGGCGGCGACGCCCATGGTATCTGCATAGGGCCGGTGTGTGCAGGTTTTTGGGATAACCTTTAGATCACCTGTTCAAACCCAGGTGTGAGGACTCTTCAGCCAATCAGTCCTCTAATTAGTAATCTAATTAGGGAGTCAGCAAAAACAGTGCATACACAACAGCCCTTTTGAATAAGATTAGCCACCTCTGCCTGTGGCACATTGTGAGTATTTAATGGCACACAGATGGCTGCATGCTGTTTGAGACATGCTGAGCCACAGGTGTACAGGTACCAATCCCATCCGGGGCACCATTTTGCATTCCTTAGTATGGTCAATCACATCATGTTATATTGCTGCATGTGGGACTCCCAGACCTCTAGATAGACCAGTTAATGGCAAATCCTTTATTTATACGGCTACATTGGAGTGCTTCTGTTTGTCTACCTCATGCTGCTCTCCATAATATGGGGGGGGGTCACAGAACAGGGTCAGCCAACACACCATGCCCCTGCAGCATGGGGGTTAAGGGCCTTGCTTAAGGACCCATGGAAATATGACTATTTTGCCGAGGGTCGGGCTTAATCCCACAGCCTTCTAAGCACAGGCACAGAGCCACACATTGACTCCTTACTCATATCAGCAGCCTGCTCTTTCTGCCAGCCTCCCCTGTCTTAGCAGAAATGCGACTCCTGAGTTCTTTCCATTCTCCGAAATCACACACTTATCTTTCTGCTCCTCTGCTGCAGATCATTCCGAACAGAATTTAGCTGGCCTTGCTAAGCCAGGAATGTAAATGTGGAACAGTATAAATAATTAATCCCTAATTTTTGCTTCATATCAAGCGGGGATGAATGCAGAGGTGTTTTATGCTCTCAAGTTATACCAAAACCAGCTAACTAGCATGATTAGCATACTATGTTTTTGAAGCACATCGATTAGTTGAAAGTGAAACACTTCATTGTTTTGGAGCATGTGTGTTTGTTTCTTGTTCTGGGTGGTGTTTGGTGAAGAGGAAATAGGTATGCTCTACATTTTCTACTTTCTGTTTTGGTTTTCAGCCTGTCAGGATCACAGTAATGAAACCCAAAACAGTAAAATTGAATAAGGCTGCCACTGTCATGCACAAAGAGGAGTTTATCCACCAATGAAGATCACTGGTCACTCCCCCGAGCTGCCATGGGCCACCATCATGCCCTCTGACCTCCATGTTTCTAAGGCAACCAGTAGGTCTCAGAATTGAGTCTCTGAAGTGAACAGTCGGAGTCGAGAGCAGAGCAGCCTGCGGTATGGTCATTAGGCATGCTGGCTTGGAGGTCACCTGGCTTTCGAAGAGTGATGGGTATTTCTAAACGGAAACTGATGATCACAGAAAGCATGGAGCAAATAAGTCCCGTGAAGGTCACTGTCCGGGATGCACATTAGTGATCGATATCGTAATGGGTGTGTCGAGTTGAACAGCTGTGCGTGGTGAGTGCATGCAAGGGGAGCTGGGATCTAGGGAGCGAACCTGTCTGACTTGTCACATGGCTTTTGCTGTCAGTTTGGCATGGAGGGTGATGTGAAATGAAAGTAAGCTTTTTTTGCCTTCTGCACAAATACAAGTACTGGTATTTTTACCAGTACAAGTAGTGGTACATGTATTTGTACTTGTACCAGTACTGGTACTTGAATAAATACAGCACTCCAAATAAGATGCATATCTCAAGTGTATTAAGTACACAGGCTAGCCTGCAGTGTGGACCGCTGAGTTCATGGATACATGCACTTCATCTTACAATCTGCCTGGATGAATGTCCACCACCCTCAAGGCTTGTGGGAACGTGATCTCCTCTGCTCTTGGCATCATAGCGTCACACTGACCTGGAGATGGATGTGACTCAGTGTTACGTGTTTAACAAAATTCTGTCTGCCAGAGGAACAGGACGGCCTGAACCTGACGCCTAACTCTAACCGTAAATCAAAGTCAAAATCCTATTCATCCTAAATTACAATGGGCATGAAATCCAGGGAATCTGACAAGTAAATCTTTGTTTGTTTATATGATTGTTTTGTTTGGCTAGGACCCATCCTTTGTTTTATTATAAGTGCTGCACTGTTTGTTCTGTTAACATCACAGCTCTCCGCTTCCTGTCACTCTTTAGCAGTTAATTGTTTTCAAACCGACTCTCGACTGCGGCTTCGCAGTAACGCAGCCGTTCCACAGCCGCTGATTCCCCCACGCGTCGTTTGCGCAACACGCGGAATGCCGGAGAGCAGGAATGTCGCTCAGCGCCTTGGGGTCAGGAATTCTCCCCGAATGTGGCGTCACTGGAGGCAAGGCGTGCAGAGGGACGTCACTGCACGAAGCACTGCCACCCCCATCACGGCCCTCCTGGCCCCATCGCGTTCGGCTGCTTGACCGACGTCTGCCGACAGATTGGTTTCATGCAGCATTCCGCTCCCGGAAATGCCTGGTAACTTTCTGGTTTGCTCCAACCTGCCCATAACCCGTATGTGTCTTATGAGGAAAGCTGTGGTGACCACGCCCCGTGATACGGGCGGAGTAAGCGGACATCAACAGGCGCGGTCCGGCCCGTGCCAATAAACAGAATGTTTTCACCTTCTATGGTGTGAGGTGGCGTTGCTGATATGGTCCAACGCCGATGACCATGATCGCTTTGACTCCTTCTCTGACTCCTTCCTTCGACTCCTTCTCTGACTCCTTCCTCTGACCCATCCAGATTTTCGGTGTTCAGGCTGGTCCTCAGCCACTGCCACAGGCAGTCAGTCCTGCCAGGAGGTGATCAAGGCAAGAATGTTTATGATGCTGCCTCTGAATCTGAAAATCACACACCTGACTCCTGGGGGGCTCTTCTGAAAAACCTCTCTGAGAAAAAGTAACTGTCCTTTTGGTTTTACTTTCATCCTGCTAAAGGATACCTCCGGTGTCAGCATGGCATGTGAAGATTATTGCCATGCAGCAGGGGAGCTGAAAAGAGTAGACTTTTTGTTTTTCCAAGGCGCTAAGTAGGAGAAACGGTTCTCCGACCGGTGACTGAGCCGTGGACTTGAGCACGCCTCGATATTGTGGGGGCGGAGGACAATGGGCCCCTTTCAGAGCTGTCACTGGCGTTGCCGCACCTCCAGCAGGGCATGGGTTGGCGGGGAGGACAATGAGCATTGTTCGGAGCGGTGGGAGACTCCGCAGGGCAGCACGGTGAGGGGTGCGCGGGCAGAAAAGTGCATCAGTGAGTGCACACTACGAGTTCTGGGATAGCTTGTGGTCTTAAAAGGTGTAGTACTTTTGTCAATTGACTTGGCTTTTCAGAACATCGGAAATGGCACCCCATCCTATGGCCTTGATCATTTCTATGGCTCATTTGATTCTCGGCATATTTCCCCAACAACCACCCCCCCCCCCTCCCCAAAAAGGACTCGACCAGTACAACCAGTATGACACAAATACACATAGCCTGGCTGTATGGATTGCAAGACCAACCAAAGCCAACAAACAGCAGCCCCGGGAAAATACAACACTACAGCCACTCTATTCATCCCAGTGGGGGAACTGGGTAATTTTAAAATCCAGACAATCTTGCACTCCATGTGGCATACACATACACACACACACATATACGGCCAGTAACACAGTCTGGAGTCATTGTTAGAGTCACCTAGTGCATCGTCGCTTGAGCAGTTGGAATTAGGGGCCTTGATCTAGGGCCCAATTATGACATGATTACTGATCATGAGATTGGAATCCACAACCTTCTGCTGCCTTCCCCCCCTGCTCAACCCACTAAGCTGCACAGTGCTGCCTTGACAGCCAGGGTAGTTAATACGGTGTGTGTCACGTTGTGCGGAGACAGAGATGGGTAGAACATGAGATTCTGGGGAGGGATTTTACGTAAGACAAAACATTTTAGTGTCATGGTGGGAAAGAAGTGAAACTCGCTGCGCTTTGGATGGGGGCCACACCATTAATGAAACGGGGGGTGAGCGCAGCAGAGAAGGGTGGAAGAGGACAGCACTGCTTGAAAGTATGCGGGGGAGGGGGGGCGACCAAATGTACTCCTGTTCAAGCTTCTGTTTTCAGGGCAAACACCACAAACGTGACACTACTGCCGATTTACTGCTTCTGAGATCCTGCTGCTCCGTGCTGCTTTCCAGGGTGCGTCTCTGCGTCTCCACCAGAGCCAGATGTGCTGTGTGAGGAGCTGGCCTGCTCTCTGTTGTCTTAATTGCTGGCATACTACGTGACAGCTTTCTATCCAGTCCTCTTGGACAGTAACATCAGAACAGGGTTTAATCCCTGAGTTCTGAATCATCACTTGGTTCTGCGCTGTGTTTTTTTCATGTCTTTTTTTTCCAGTTAAAAACAAAACAAGAAGACTGAAATTGTGCTCAGCATTCAGATTTTCTTTAAGTTTCTAAATATACTGTGTGAGTGGACTTGGTCGCCAGTGTGAAGGAAGTTGGACAGGAAAGCGCAACATTTATACAGGTGGGGACTTCGACCAATGGAAGAAGGCGTAAGCAGAAGGTGAAGTGATATGAGTGTGGAGTGGGCTGTAGGGTAGAAGGATTTACAGTTTTTTTTATGTTAGCAGATAGTTTTAACCAAAACAGGGTCAGGCAATTGGAGGTTAAGAGCCTCACTCAGATCCCGCATGGCAAAGTCACCCCACTGACCCTGAGATTTGAAATGGCATCTGTCCAAATGCAGGCACAGCGCGCTAACCCACTGAGCCACACGGCACCTCCCGATTGGACTAGAGAAACTGGGGTTGGATAGACAGACAGAGGGATGGATGGACAGTCCCAAAGGAAAATGCAGGTTTATAGTAGCAGGATACGCATTCATACACACATTAGGGTGTCTGCATTAGCAGTATGGAGAAAGGAAGCAAGATTAGCTTCGGGGGGCTGGGCTGCTCCGCTGAGTCAGCCACTATGAACTGAGTCTCCAGCAGGTGCTGAGTCAGGGTGGAGGAATGTGCTTCTCTGAGAGGGTCATGAGGGCTCCCTTGTGCTGCCTGCGCGTCTGCGTATGCGTGAGCCAGAGAATGGGGAGGGGAGGGGAGGGGAGGGGGGGGGTGGAGACTCTCCAGGGATTGCGTGCCGACATCAAATGTTTACCTGTAACAAAAAGAAAGAGGAAGGTGTAGAAGGGGGGTTAGAGGGAAAAAAAACATCTGTGGTTTACAGGAGTGGGCGGGGCAGCAGGGCTGAGAGCAGGAGCTTCGCACGCAACTTAACAATGGCGCCTTTATGAAGGCTATGCTGCATTAGCTGGGCGAGTACACACACACACACACACACACACGCGCGCGCGCGCACAGACACACACACGCACACACAGACACACACATTCTCACACACACGCAGCACGCAAGACCAGGGAGAGTTTGAGCACTTCACGGGCCAGAATTCCTCAGTCTTTTTAACTGACTGACTGCAGTTTAAGGTGGGGGGGTCGTGTTTTTGCTACTTAATGCTAAATGGGAACTAGGTCACAGTGCAGATTGAGGTATTAATTCAACCTCAACAGTATATTCGCCTTTATATTATTATTCATATTAATTGTGAATTTATTATTATTATTATTATTATTATTATTATTATTATTATTATTTAAATGTACTGTGATGGGAAGGCACCCCATCCTGTTCCCTGCCTTGTGCCCCTAACCACTGAGATGGTCCAGACCTCCCTCAACCCTGAATAGGACAAGAGGTTAAAGAGGATGTATGTACTGTATGTATGTATGTATGGATGGATGGATGGATGGATGTTTAAATTTAGGAGCATTTTGAGGATTCCCTGCGCTAGATTAATGGCAGGTATGCAGCAGAATAACTGAAGGCCTGCTTAAAGGTGCCCAGTGTCCGGAAAAATGATTCACCCCCATAGTCAGTACGTCAAGTCTCTTTTGAGGTTGAGGCTCCTACACTCCCCATCAAGCTGTCGTATGAGGCAGGGGGAATTATGGGATGCCAACATATGGATGCGTGACCACAGCAGCAGTTTTCACCAAGACAGCTTAGTGACTTTCTGTCTTGTTCAGTTTGGTAGCATATATTCCCGAAAGTCAAAAAAAAAAATTAAAAATACAAATCCAGGACAAAAAAAATGTTAGAAATATATCTGTCCCAGGTTGTGATTACCAAAGAGAGTCATCAGTCTGATTGGCAGCTTCGCGTGTTAAGGGGAGCAACTGGGAAATTGCCCCAGGTATTTGCGGTCAGCACAGTGTATGTGTGTGTGTGTGTGTGTGTGTGTGTGTGTGCGCGCGTGCGACAGATGCAGATGGCTCGGGATTCTCGCTGCACAGACTACCTCCTGCCTGCAGAGCAGGCACAATAGGCTGCATTGTTCTGAGAGGCAGGCCTCTGCGTGCTCGTACTGAACTCTACCTGATCGAGACAGGTGTAGCGCTCCAAGTCACGCAGGGCTCCCGCCGCAGAGGCGGTGTGGGAAACGGGGCTCGCACGCACAGCAGATGCAGACAGCAAACGACGCATGCGTGTACGTCACGTACGGTCACGCATGCAATCTATCCATGTGTTCATGCATAAAATGTACACAGCCAAAGGTGAACAGGATTCTATGCATCTTTGATCCAGCACAGTATGACCAGTTGAGTTTCTATTTTATCGGGGTGCAAATTCTCACATCTATGTTCAGTTTACACCCACGTTATGCTCCTCCCGTCAGACACAGTGTGGGTCTCCCCACTGCTGGGTCCTGTCTAGTGTCAGGCACTTGAAGAGTATCTAAGGGCAAATTAAAAGTCTCAGACCTTAAGGGATGGATTAAGAAGTCGGGAAGGGGGAGGGGACTCATATCAGAAATAGGGTATTTATTATTATTATTTTTATATTGGCAGCAATGTGAATGACGGAGTGTCTACTTTTTACTTAAGGTGGCATGACCATCTGCGGGCCTTAAGAGGACGATCTGGTAAACTACCTTAATTGTTTTCATCATAATCAAATAAATTTTGCTTAACTGATTTCATAGATTCAACACAAGTGTCCCATCAACACCCAAACGTGTTCCCGGGTTTTCCAGACAAAAAAGTTGCTGACGGGTGGGTGAGAGGGTGGGGGCTGATCGATGTCTAAGAGGGCAATAACATAATGTCAAATCGCGCTGAAAACGATTCCCAGCGATGTATCTTTGTGGGACACGGAGCCTGACAGTCTCGAGTTTCCATGCCATCAGTACATCTATCCCGCTTTAGGCTAGTTGATGAATAACCGCAGTAGTGTCTCCCAAGGAGCCAGAGCACAGCTCTAGCGCTCCGCCGCATAAGGAAGCATTTGTTCCAGTCCGGTTGAATGGAGCCTTGTGCCGAAGGTAGCGGAAAGATACAGCAGAATACCCAGCGGTCAGAAAAACAAGTGGCCGCGATCTGCACTAGTAATTATAATGAACATCGAACTGTCTCGCTAATGCCAAATCAACAGAATAACCGCACTGTATATAATTATTTGGGTCGCGCGGATGGACGAGATGTAATCAGCTGCTATTATGCCACTTGATTGCTTTTATGATTTTATCGACCCGATTACTTTTTAATGTGTGTTTTCTTTTCCATCTCCGTGCGTGGAGATGTGGCATTTTGGTTTTCACGGAAGAGAAGCCAAACAACAGCGACAAATATGTCTATAACAGAACCAGCACTACACAAAAATATATCAGTCAATGAAGCCTAGGTTAGTTTTGCCCATGTAAAAATGTATAAAATGCCTACATGTCTGTATCTAAACACCAGTAGCTGTTCGCAGGTAATATCACAGGGGCTCATCGACCTGCCAAGCAACTAGTCAGTAACAAAAAGGCGCGCTAGATTTTAAAGATTGGACTATCCATGAAACAGCCACGATTCTTTCAAATAACGTGTATAAATCATTGAAATGAATATTTAACACCCTGCATTTAATCATACAACGTTTTAACTAACATGCTTCACGTTGACAGCCTATCGGTACAGTATCACGCAGTAGATATTCCTTTAAATAGAAAAGACTATATGGTTTCCTACATATGTATGTAATATTTCATAATATTCTAATATATTGTTGTCATGTTTTACTAGTTGAAAAAATCCACATGAGCAGCGTCTAAGGAATGTGAAACAGGAATGCCGTTCTGTTACAAGAAAGGGGGTTTGATGGCTGAAAACAATGTCTTTGTGTTTTCTGCCCGGCCTCTAGTCACGCAACGCTGTATGTACAAACCTCCAAGAGGCTGTTGGACTCCGCACACTAGAAAGTAATCAAGTGCCTTCAATTGACAGAATCGCGTGCACTGCAGGTACTCCAGGATTGCGCTGGACAGGAGCCAAGCAAAGGCGTATCGTAAAAAACGAACCGGATCCCTCAGTAAGCGACATCAAACGGGATTTGACGGCAGCGCATTAGTACCTTTTTAAAGGTCTAATGTCCCGAATTACTCGGCATACGAAGGAATTACGCCCATTTAAGGAGTTTTGCCGTTATATCATTTATTACTTTTTTTACTTTTACAATTTTTTACTGTGTATCTGCTGGTGCGCTGCAAGCGAAATCTCATTGTTGATTGTACTTCTACAATGACAATAAAGCATATTTATCTTCATCTTTACCTAGCATGCCATTAAACATAATGAATGCAACAAAAAGTGCCTTTAATAGGTCAATATCGTTTTAATTAGGCTTTTCCCCTTTACAGCATTTTAGAAGCCTCCAAAGTTTAAGATCTCCGGGATAAAATTTTTAGTGAGAGAATATGCTACCCTTTTTCCGTTTTGGAATAATGTTGATGATGGACTTAGGGACGAATGCTTACGGTTATAATAATAATTAGTTAACATGAATCCATTGTTAAGACTCAGTGGAATCATATTCACCTGCTAATGTTTTATAATGTTAGAAACTTTTATGACACCGCAAATAAAAAAGACAGTCAGGGCAAAACAAGACTTGAAGGTGAGTCAAAGGGTAAATAGTACATTCTCAATAAAGCGATTGAGGGCGATAACTTTCTGTTGTATACTACCACCAGCCGCATCATGCTAAGCAATCATTTTGTCTTAAAACTCTTGCACATACTCTATTTTACGTGTTGCTGAATGTGTTGTTTTTTAACGATTACAAATATTCCGATTATGTTTGTATTCGTTTGACAATGTCAGCGTGTGCAACTTCACCTTATAAAATAAGTTACTAAACATTTGTTTATACTTGCTAGAATCACAATGTTATATATAAATTTGTAAAGTGATACATTCTATTTCATTACGCAATTGCGACTGGATGACCTGAGTGGAGAACTACATCTCCCATAATTCTTTGCGCCGATGCGTCAGGTAAGCCCCTGGTGTCGATTGCTGTTCCGCACTAAGAATGGCTCAGTATAGCTGAGGATTCCCTTTGCGTGAGATGATCAAAATGAGAAGTTGCTGAGGGCATGAGAAAGGTTTACGGGATCGTGAGCGTATATAGTCACTAGAAAACCACGTTTCATCACAAAACGCAACTACTCCGGGACAATCATTGCAAGTGGATTTAAAAGTAAGATCATTTTAACGAGCACTTTGAATTTTAATCGAAGTGGCCGAACACCCTTTTCATTTTAAGATCCACATAACGTATGGATGTATTTTTGCCACAGTATTGCAACTTCCGTTCACAAATTTATATTTTACCGCATTTTGTACTTTCACCTTTGTTAGGTATTCGCGCACGTGGAGCGGTCTTTTGTATGGATGATACCTAAGCGGTGAGATAGCGGCTCTCGTTCGTTTGTGGGCATATATTATGGGACATCATGAATAATCACCTAGTAGCTGCTATCACGAAGATTGGTTCCCAGCTTGGATTCCTTGCTGACAAATTGTCACATGGGTGTATAATTCGGAATATGTCCCATGTTATTACAGACGCCCAGTTCATCGGAGTATGCGGTGTACTTATATCTATTAACAGATATATCGAGGACTGCCCGTTTCTCTGGATTTTTACATATATGGTTCGGCTTTTGATACCCATTTGTCCGTTGTAACGAAGCCTCATTGTTTGGATTATGCAAACGGACACATCTATGGGATTCATCAGTTTAAACGATAATGGAATGCAAGACATACGTATCATGGAATAACAGAAGATGCTGTGCAATGTTTGACAGGTATGTACTGAGGTGCATGTGCGGTGTTTTACAGACCTTACGATAGTTATTTACGTAACGTTTTAAATTTATATATTATATACAGTTATATACAGGAATCGCCGGTAATTTTGATATATAATATAGGTTTTTTTTCATAAACGGGAATATTCGCACCTAAACAACCACTATTTGTAATAAAACAAGTTAAATGCCTTGGGGATGTTGAATCGGATAATTGGACAGCTGAGTCAAACGATCCACGCGTTACATCACGGAAAGGTCGGTGTCTTGACACCTTCCCACCTTCCATTTTTTTATTTGATGTATGTACTTGCAGTTACCGCTGTGTTCCGTTAGTTTTCCTATTGGTGAAACAGCGCCAACCAAGGGTGTCTTTGTCTTAGTATAATTTTTACGCAACGATGTGTGGATTTCTTTACTCTAGTGACGTTTATGTTCCCTTTTTTGGATTTTATTGGACACGTCTAGGGGTTTAAATAAAATATATGAATCTTTGAATATATACACACATTTATATGTGTGACTCTGTTGCTTCCCCGGGTATTGTGGATGGAAATCCCGATGGATTTCGGTCAGCCGAGGCCATGTCACTGCGGACACAGGGTGCGCTAGCAGGATTGGAGACACGGGTGCATGTGCTTCCTTGTCAGCACTGACAGTTTCCCATTATCCGGAGAAACAAAGCGTTTTTCTGCTTAATTGCTGTGACGTGAGCAGTGAGAGAGCTACCTGTCCTCACACCCTGGATGCTGATTTATCTTACGTGGCTTGCACTGTTACCAGTCAAAATGATGTTTAGTCGAGGAATTGTAAATGCAGCCGGCCAGCATACTATAGGATTAAATGTAGCTTTTTCTGCAGTCAGTGACATTTCTTTTTGTTGATGGCTTGTCTGTGTGTGGCAAGCGGTGTTATAGCACCCAGGCAACGTTTTGAACCAGAGAAAGGGCAGCATGGACAGAATGTTAGCCTCTATGCACACTTGGCATCAGGTCTTTGCATTCAGTTCAACACGTGGAGCTTTCTCCTGAGCCTTAACCTGGACAACATTAAAGGGGACATTCACAGCCAGCTGCGACATCCCAGTAAAGACTGTGCTTGCAGGCAGGCAGTATGTTAAGAGTGAGACACTCAGGTTGTCTGTATTATTTACTTTAACAGAACAGGCATTATTTCCAGAGTCAGAGAGGGCCGGCTTCGGACTGTCAAACCAGAACACTGTCTTGCTTCACCGTGGAAGGTGGTGTCATGGCTGTGAGCATACAGTGCTACAGTGTCACCATGTGGCCTACAGATGCTTCTCTGGCCTTTTTAGATACCAGTGTCTGGGCTTAATTCATGTAAGACATCATCCATAACAAATGACGATTGTGGGTAACTGTGTGCTGCTGCTTGAACTCCTTGTTTGCTGAAATCTCCATCTGAATAGATATTTTATTTTTTGCAAACCAATGTTGAGTGTTCTGCATGTCTTCTGGATGTTTTGGCTGCTGTAATTCTCACTGTATGCTTTGCATATTGTCCCTGGATTGTGTTGGCACATCTGGATAGGTAGTTGAATATTGGGTGTCCTTTAAAATATTTATGATGGTCTATAGCCTAGAGGGTTTTTGAGGTGCCACCACCCTTCACGTTAAAGTGAAACCTATATCCTTAGGGGAGGGGTGGAGGTCGAGCTGAGCCATGGTTACCATGGTGACAGCATTCTCACCCATTGTCACCCTGCCAGGTGAGCAAGGGTCATGTGATGTCCAGACAGGTTTCTGTGCCCTAGAGGGAGCAGCTAGCTGTCGCTCTGTGTGTGCGCATGTGCTTGCGCGCTTCTGATAAGGGCCTGTCCTGTCTTGCAGTGAGCTTCCTGGCTAGCCAGACACAGCCACTGTCACCTGAGGGTGAGCGATCTCTGGGTGACACCTGTTTGAGCTGGTCACTGCATTCACACTGCTGAGGTTTGCGTTCCAGATGCCTGGAGGTGTTTGCATTGCAGCTTTTTTCAATTCCCCTCCCCCCCCCTGGTTATCTTTCCATCTTCTGGTTAAGGAAGGCTGAAAATGGCCATGACTGATTGCTTCCGCACAAGACAGATCAGTGTTATTCCAGAGCCCCGCACCGGTAAAACCCCAGGGCTGATTTATACACACCTGTGTTGCCGGCGGTCTTCTCTCCTCTGCATTGCTAAAATTGTGTTGGAGTGCTAATGACTCCCTAATCTGGTGGGGCAGGGAATGTGCGTCTGAGAGTGTGAATGGCAGGTCTTCAAGCCAATCTGGTTGTCCGGCAGTACCACTGAGGCTCAGGATTGGGCCAATACCAAGGCTGTACACTATGGTGAGAGGTCGGCATATACTGTTTGAAGCTGAGGACATCAGATGTCCCACTCATGCATCTTGCAGCCTTCAGCAGTATTGTGTCCTACCTTGAGTTTAGGTGGTCGGGTCTCGTCCCCTCTGTTAACCGAGCACAAAGATATGCCCTGCTGTCTGTCTTTGTGGTGACGAGGCTGGTCACTGGCCATTGGCATCGGCTTCGCTGCCTTTGTCTGGGAGCCTCCACTCTTCGCTGTTCTTCTCCCACAGGCAGTTCCATAGCAGTAAAACACTGTGTCTACTGCTGATTCTCAAGACAGTGCCCTTCTATGTCTGTGTATGTGCTGCAATGACCCCCTCAAAACCTCCTTCATTACAATCTTCCTGGAACAAGTCCTCCTTTCTCCTCTGAAGAGGGACCCTCTGTCTGTTGCCAAGTGGCTCTCGGGGTAAGCTTTGACGGTGGGACACATGCTCCACAAAAGGGTCTGAAGTGTCATCTAAACTTGGCCAGAGCCCCCGGGAGACACAAGACCGCCTTTATTTAGGACCCTGGAGGGAAGACAAAGGCCGACTTTGTGTCAGCAAGCAGGGCCTTGCGAAACAGATGGGCCTTTTTTTGGGGTCCTCTTCTCTAACAAGACAAGCCCCCCCCCCCACTCCTGTTTCTGTGCATTTAAGGCGTCTAGCATATTTTGTGTTAATAATGGGCAGGTTTAGTCCCTCAGTTTAAGGATGTTCACTAGAGTCATATTTGAGCCTGTTATTTTTAAAAGGGCACCCGCAAGGCCGGCCTTGTGGAGCGAATAGGACGTGCCATAATGTGGAATGTCAGTGGGTCGGGTGACACCCGTGGTGAACCACAGAGAAATGTGTCTCCTTCAGGATCCCAGATTAGATGTTCCTCAGCCTAGTGGACTGAAGTTGTTCCCGCTAGGAAATGTAACAGCCCCCATTGCTCCATTCCCCAAAACCTCAAATGATAGAAATTGCAAAGTAAAAATCCCAGAGGCCCTTTTTTTGGATTATGTGTCAGTGGTCGAAAAAGAATCATAAATTACGGGTCTCTTTGTATCTTGTAACTTGCAGCCAGTTCCCAGCAAGAGGCATGGCTGGGGGCTAGGGGGCTTTTTGAGGCTGACAGCATCGCACAGCAAAGCTGCCTCGTTAGCAGTGTGTGCCGAATGCCGTGACATACTGCGACCAGATGTGGTGGTCTCCTTGCAGAGATCGGTCAGAGTGCTCTGTGGTTGTTTACTCTGGTGTTACGTGTTAATTGCCAATTCACCAGCAAGGTAAAAATGCTTATTGATGGCTGTCCCATGCCTGCTGCTATAAGAGTTGCGTGACACTCTGAGCCCAAACCCTATCCAAACTTGTAGCAATTGGTATCGCTGGCTTTCTGACTGCTTTTGTGAATTGTTGTCACACTATGATTACGTTTTCAGTGCTCTGGGAGTCTGCAACACGTGACATGTAGCCGGTGACAATTCGGTTGTACCTGTACTTGTGCTGTTTGCTTTGCCATATATCCCATCTTGCTGTTTGAGACACACACAGACACACACACACACACACACACAAGTGAGAGTGATGCTGGGGGCCTGAGCATAGTCAGAATTTATCTGATAGCCCCTGAAAAATGGGGGGTCAAGGGCCCAATGGCAATGTGACTATTCTGCCCAGCATGAGATTTAAACTGGCGACTTTCTGATCTCAGGCACAAATGCTTTTCCCTGTCCAATAAGGTTACCTGAATCCTTTATGAGGATTCTGTGTCATATGTCATGTTTTTCTCCTCCTTTCTTTTGGCCTGTTTGCAGAGCATTATATAAATAGCTATATAACTGACACCTGTACTGGGTACTGGGCTATTGAAAAATAGCCAGTTTTTTTCTTGGATGCCGGGAGCCACTGCAGGAATGGCAGCCCAATATTGGTCAGTTTCAGTCCAGAAAGAAGCAACAGTGCCATTTGGAGAATGCCGGTTTTAAACCTTCATTGTATGGCCACTAGAGGGCAGCACATCCATCCATAGCCAAACAGGATCAGGAAGGCAAACAGGTTGCTCAACTTAGCAGTTCGGTTTGTGTAGATTGGCTGTTTGGTATGGCCTCCACCCCTTCCCCTGGGTGGGAATAATTGTGTTCCCGTTTTAATACAGCACATGAAAGGTGAGTGCTATTTAAGCTGCAGAGGAGTGGCTACCAACACATTCCTCTGGAGAGATGGCAGTTAGCGAGGGGAGCATGTGATCTGGGGTGAGGACGTCACCCCCCAGGGGCCTTGGAGGGGCATGGATACCATGGCAGATTGAGGGGGGACAGCACTTGACAGGGGCCCTAAAATATGTAAAATTGCACTGTATGGCAAGGTGGCATTTTGTCAGGGGGCCCCTGAATTGCTTGTTACACCCCTAATCACCACCCGTGGCATCCTGCATTAGTGCAGCAGATGGAAAGAACACCACTGTAGTAACAGGTCAGATACCCATGAGACTGTACCTAAGTGTGGAATGACGCAGCGTTTCCCAACCTGGTCTTAAGGGATCTGCAGACACCTCCCTGCTCCCAGTAGGGAGCGATAATGTGGACTGTGCGGGAGGGAGCTGGAAACGAACAAAAATGTAGATCTTTAATGGGTCTCCAAGTACCGGATTGGTAAACACCAGAATAAGGCACGGAACCATAAAACTTCCCTTTCTGTAACAATATTGTGAAAAGGACCGGGCTGGCAGTACTCTTCTCCCTGGGATCCCATCAAATGAGACTGGCTGGAGAACGCTAATACTGTGGAATGCTATCTGTATTTCACTGGTCTGGCAAGGTGGCGCACATGGTTCAGACATAATAATTTTACCTTAAATTTACTTGCTTGGCAGTCGCTTCTGTGAAAACACTTTATCACAAGAATACATATGTCAAGGAGTGAATTTCAGTACATATGCAGCTAGGCTAAGCTTTCGAACCAGTGGAAAGAGCCATAAAGCCATCATGATTGGGCAGCATCCACTGTTACAGGTGCGTTCATGGTAGATTTAGATGCTCATGGAACAGGTGGTCTTGATGTAATATTACAGGTCCCACCTCGCAGATGACCAGTGAAAACCACAGAAATGACCAAGTAACTCAAATACAGACATAGCAGTCTCCCCCTAACCATATAATATTCTGCTTCTCATCGTCTCTCCCATTGGCCACCATCTCGAAATTCGTATGGTACACAGCCGTGATGGTTCTCTTCTAATGGTGCTTTTCCACTGCATAGTACGGCACGGTACGGTTCAGTACGGCTCACTTTTGTGGGGCTTTCCACTGGGAACAGTACCTGGTACCTGGTCCTTTTTTTAGTACCACCTCAGCCGAGGTTCCAAGC
>JABFDZ020000049.1:156272-174973 GCA_019775955.2 Pollimyrus isidori
CCCCACACCATTACACCACCACCACCAGCCTGCACAGTGGTAACAAGGCATTATGGATCCATGTTCTCATTCTGTTTCCGCCAAATTCTGACTCTACCATTTGAACGTCTCAACAGAAATCGAGATTCATCAGACCAGGGAACATTTTTCCAGTCTTCAACTGTCAAATTTTGGTGAGCTCGTGCAAATTGTAGCCTCTTTTTCCTATTTTGTAGTGGAGATGAGTGGTACCCGGTGGGGTCTTTGCTGTTGTAGCCCATCTGCCTCAAAGTTGTGTGTGTTGTGGCTTCACAAATGCTTTGCTGCATACCTCGGTTGTAACGAGTGGTTATTTCAGTCAAGGTTGCTCTTCTATCAGCTTGAATCAGTCGGCCCATTCTCCTCTGACCTCTAGCATCAACAAGGCGTTTTCGCCCACAAGACTGCTGTATACTGGATGTTTCCTTTTCACACCATTTTTTGTAAACCCTAGAAATGGTTGTGCGTGAAAATCCCAGTAATTGATCAGATTGTGAAATACTCGGACCGGCCCGTCTGGCACCAACAACCATGCCAGTTTGGCGTTCAGGAGATTGTCTTGACCAGGACCACACCCCTAAATGCATTTAAGCAACTGCCATGTGATTGGTTGATTAGATAATTGCATTAATGAGAAATTGAACAGGTGTTCCTAATAATCCTTTAGGTGAGTGTATTTCATAG
This sequence comes from Pollimyrus isidori, assembly GCA_019775955.2. Taxonomy (NCBI): domain Eukaryota; kingdom Metazoa; phylum Chordata; class Actinopteri; order Osteoglossiformes; family Mormyridae; genus Pollimyrus; species Pollimyrus isidori. Next base: position 156,975 of record JABFDZ020000049.1, read on the forward strand.
GCTTATAGACCACAAAAACGTAGATCCAAATGTACTGTAGCTTGGCTAGCATATTTTTTTATGCAACGTGTTACCGTGATGCTTTTTCATTGAGACAGCTAGCTGGGTTAGCGCTATTTACGAATGAGCCGAGTAATTCAAAAGTAGTGATAGTCTGCACACACATGCACACAACTCCCACTAGGTGGCAGTATTGCTCCGTGAATATATTTGCTTGGAATTGCGACAACCACTAACAGCCCCAATCCAAACAAGGAGCACAATTATTTCCTTATTGCTCCTGTCCCTCTAACCTATATATTTACGTACATTTATTTGAAAATCAAAGCAGAGCCGCCCTTCTGTCGGCAACAAGTCAGATAAACTTACAGTGAACTGTAATAAAACTCTTCTAAACCACAACTGAAACATGTCTAAGAAGGTGGTGGCTCCTTCTCTTTTGTTTGTTCTTCCTGGAATTTGGGTGTATCCTTAGTTATGTACTGGTTTTTTAGTTTTTCCGATCAAATGCTAGCTAGGAGAAAGCTTTCTCAGGTGAAAGATAAGGCAACGATCGTCAGTTAAAGAAAGGAACAAACGATTCTAGGTACTCTTCTCAACTGACCAAATGCTCTTGGAGAGTTCTCATGCCAACTCTGTTGATCTTGCCAACAAGAAAAAAAGGACAAGCAGAATGTGGGCCGCCACCTGTTGATCTTTGCTCGCTGCAGGTGCTGTGATTGGATGGACAAGGGCTGATCGTGATTGGTTGACAGTTATAGCCTGGATATAAATGGAGAGTAGGCCACACCCACCCAGGTGTGTTACCTCGTACTGAGAGAGGGCGGCTCACCAGGTGCTTTTCAGAGCTGAGGACAAAGACATAGAGGGAGGCACAGAGAGTGCCATCTTTATGCTCCTGTAGGGAAAGCAGCACACCTGAGTCACCCACCATTTTGGTGGCACTCTAGTGTTTCAGGGCTGAACCGTGGGTACAGCGATCACCAGGGGTGCGGAATTCAGCCATCAGATCCAGGATGGCAGGGACGATGGCGCAATCGGCGCACCTCTTAGCGCCGGTGGCTCCCTGTACTCCTCCTGAGCACTCCCCGTGGGTGGAGGAGGATCAGCTTGTTTACAGAACTGGCCTCCAGCAGAGGCTGATCAGTGGAGAACGTCTACAAGCCACCTTATCCTGCCCAGTCTACAGTGTCACTGTTACAAATCCCAGTATGCTTTGCCTGCTGCATGTGCTCCTTTGTGATCTCTGCAGTATATGCCAATTAAAAGCACGGCTGCTCTCTGCTGAGAGTATGACTACATGCACTGTATACGTTTGCACCTCCCTCCCGTTCGATGCCAGATTTCAGGTTTTCCTGCCTGTCCTTTGCACTCTAGCTGATCCTCCCCTTTCATGAGCCCGCTGAAAGGATCATGGTCTCTTTATCACCTCCAGATGGTACCCCCACCCTGTCTGCAGACTTATCGACCCACCCTTGGCCCCTCCCCCTTATGCCCTTGTCGTATCTGTAATGAATCACCTTATCAGTGCTGTTGTGTCTCACCATCCTTCTTCCTTTCTTCTTTCACCCAGCTAATTGTTTAGTTTTGCCCCATGTCTTCGGCCCTCTGCTCTGCCTAATCCACAAGGCCAGCTGAGTTGTGGGAGGCCGGCTTCCTCAAATGGCTGTCTGATCCGGCAAGGACCAAACGCTGTCCAATTATGACGGCGAAGTTGTTCCACTTCACGTTCTTAGCTTGGGATCAAGCTTTTCATCTGAAGCCGTTTGCGGAGTTTATAATGACCATCTGGTCATTTTCCACATGGGATTTTGGGTCTGCCCCCCCGACCCCACTGTGGTGACTCAGTGCTGCGTCATAACCATGCCACCTGGATGCAGGTCTGCGGCACGGTGATGTTAAGAATTAAGAATGCACTGTAAGCTGGACGGAAACACCTTGGTGTTTCCTCCGCTGCCACCTGTCAGGTGAGCTTGCGGAACATGTGACGAATAACTGTGGATAACGTGAATCATTCAGTGTGTTTCGATTAATGCAGATTAGAGCAGTGTAGGGACTTGGCAGAACATGCTCCCGCAGTTGCTCGAAAACAACCTCTGCTTCTTTTCTTCTTCTTTATTTATTTATTTGGTGAAAGATTATCATGTTTAATTACTGTTTTAAATCCCAGCCCCTCTCTGGTGCAGGACGTGCCTGGCTATGTGAAGTGGGAGTGTAAACTTCATTCCCCAAAGTTCATGCACGTAATGTTCTTTTTTGTGTATATTTGTATATATAAAACTAAAGCTGTTTGACTGCAGTTTTTGTCCTGTATTTACAACATAAACATTGCACTGTGGGGTGCTGGAGGAGGCGTACACCTAAGCGGTCCAAATGGCCAACAGTTAATTGGGGGTACTGAGCCAGCAAGGTTGTGGGAGTTGTGGGCCATGTGCCTGGCCTGTGCCCAGCCCACTAATAAGATGACACTCTTGTGCTCCTTGCCAGATTGACACTGGTTTGAAAAGATCCTCATCTAGTCTGATTGTCCCTGTTTCCACTTCCTGATTCATTGGAGTGATAACATTTCCCCTCCCGCGGTGGCCTCCTTCAAACAATTTGCCCATAATGCTCAAGGCCACAGTACGAAGTCCACCTCTGTTTTATGGCTATATTTTAACCGCCATCGTTCTTGCCTCCGCAAAGTCGAAGACGGCTGTCACTGTCGGCACTTGACCTTTGCGTCTGACCGAAGCAGCGCCAAATGGCAGCTGGTAAGAAAATTACAGACATTTCACACATGGGAAGCGTGTGCACAGACCTTCCCACGCAAGTGGCACGCATAGACACCCATGTACTTGTGAAGAGTCAGGCTGTCATGCGGACAGAAAGCTGCTGGGAGGTTTGAGTTCTGCGTGTTCCGCCATAGCGTGGCTGAGCAGAGTAGGGGGCCTGGGGAAATGGCCAGTATGGCTGGACATGGGGGTGAGGTTGAGATGGCAGGTGACACACTTTCACTGTTTGTCCAGCAATACCCCCCCCCAACACCAGCCAACTCACCAGTGCTGGCAGAACTGCTCGCCAGAAAGCAACATATGTTACTGATTGAGACGTGGAGGGAACAAACCCCCATCTACCTCCTCCCTGAAAATATCGTGAAATGAAGTAGCAGAATAGGGCCTGGCTTGGATACAGCAGGGGCAATGGTGGGAACATGGCTGGGTTTGGCCCATCACAATGTGTGGCTGCTAGTGTATGCCTGACCGAATGAAAAGTGTCTCTTATAAACAATTGGGAGATGACACATACCCCAGGAAAAGGCTCTTATGGATTTTCTTCTGTCACCGGTTCTTGTTGGTACATTTATTTATTATTTGTATTGTTTAGTGCCTGGGTCTAAGGTACAACAGCAGCTTCCCCTGCCACTCTCCAGAGGGCCTTATCGCTCCTTATCCTGATGTGACATTTGGCTTAATTTCACATAAATGCAAGGTTGTAAAATGCCTCCTGTTGTCTGGCTGCCTCCAAACAGCTGGCCATTAAGTTGTGAAATGTCACTGTGAAATGGTGTTTGAGGCCACGCTGTCCAGACGCTTGCCTGGGACATTAAAAAGGACGGTTTTATGCCATGTGATTATAAACCTTAAGCAGATTCGTGCGGCTCACATAAATCAGGGCCTGATTCTGCACAGTCCTCAGTCATTGGCTTGGACGCTGCTTCGGCCCTGGATCAGTGCCACCAGACGGATGGGACCACCTGTGGCTCTGGTTTGACGTCATGGGGCCTTCGATTAAATTCCACAAATTATGTCCCCCCCCCCCCCTTTTTCACAGCATGTTTTCTCAGCCAAGTCAGTTAGGCAACACGAGTCTTACAACATGATTGGCTTGCAGTGTCACTCCCATGTCTCCTCACGTTTGGACAAAGAACATCTCTTTCTGCTCAGAAGAGCACCCCCTCGTGGCCGATTGCAGCATTGAAGTTGGCATTGTGTAAGCATTGTTGATGTGGAGTTTTTCTTTCCGCACTGCTAACTACTTAAATTCTGTTCCCCTGCCTCTGTGGGTATGAATGAAATTTACATATAATGGAGGACAACTCAAATGTGTGCTTTGGCTGCAACCGCCTGCTTGTATAAATGAGCTCCTTATGAGTGGGAGGAATTTGGCTTTATTTGCGTATTCTTGTTTGATCTGGTCCTTCTTTTAGGTTTTATTTAATGCAAAACCCACATCTTTAAACACCTGAACATTTATTACTATTGTATTTTCGCTCCACACAAGTCCACCTTTGTGTAAACATGCTCTCCCGCAAGTTTGAGCCGTTAAAGAACCTCTTCGGCACAGTAAAAACTTAGCGTCAGTCCTTAAAAACACAGTGGAAGCACTCCCATGATGCATTGCTGCGCGTTGGACACTAACGTCCATTAAACCTGCAATTTTGCCCTCTTGAGAATGGGTGTGAACTCATGGTTTCTTTCGACCGTAGATGTTTTTGGATCATGCCGACCATGCGGTTGCGTTTAGGTACGGGAAATAAAAAGCTGTGCAAAGAAAAAAAATAGAAGCAGGTGACGTGTCAAGGTGCGACTCTCGGCTGTGCAGTCTTCTCGACAAGCTTTTCTTTAAACTTCAGTATTAAAACACAAGCACAGGAAATATGCCTTTGCCGAGAACCAGGAGTGGCACTGAAGTAGTCGTTATGCCAAAGAGGGTTTTTTTTTTTGCTGTGTGTTATTCTTTTTTGGCGTCTGCTGCTAATGTTTGCGGCTTTTCCATATGATACAGGTGTGGGGCGAGTGTGGGCGGCTGGACGGCGTATAGAATTTCCCTACCGGAGCCAGTATGTCAGAGGAGAGCCCTGCATCAGCTTTTGTCCCATTCCCTGCCGGAATTTCCCCGCTCGCCTCCCGCCTCCTTTTTAACTTTAATTAAATATTGTCACAGCTTGATTGCTGCATGGCACCTCCTGTTTGTGTAATGGGAGATAAATGAAATACGTGCCTTTGAGAACAAGGTCGACAGGAGCGCGGAAAAGGCGTGCTGGGTAGCTTCACGACCGGCTTGCACTTTCGCTCTGTCCTTTTCTAGCCTGCCGCGGTGGATTCCCACGTACCGCTCTTCCCGTCATCCTCTAGCTGCGCTGGACGCCGGCGTTTCTCAAAATCATGTCCACTTGCTAAAGCGCGCTAGTGTCACGTGATGTAATTTCCTCTCCAAAACCGTCTCAGTGCTTAAGCATCCCAGAATCCTCCGCTCTTCTCATCCCGATTCGTAAGAACCACAATATTTAATTTGGATTCATTCACCCTCCCCCATAAATAGACCTTTGTATTTAAATGAATCAGTTATGTCCCCTCCATATCAAACTTTCCTACGCTGTTCCTTCTGACGCATATACGGTATTGCTCACCTTCATTTGCTGCGTTCTGTCTTTGTTTCAGGTCAGCCTTGGAATGGAAATGTATGCTTCACTCTATCAATTTCAATTAAGTAGCCTTCTTAATGATATTTTTGTTTGCCGTCTTAGTTTATTAAGATGTGTCAACTTCACTCCTGATAATACAGCATTCCGCACGGAAAGAAGCATAATTTTATATAAAGTTCTCGTACGATTTGCTGCAGAATATATTCTACATAGTCTGCATGAATTACACTGTAGCTTCTGTGCAGGTAGAACTTGCCACAAAGTTGCTTGGATGGAAAGTATTTCAAGGTTTTACTAATAATCTTCATCTGTGTTTTCCTTGCCCTGTGCGAAACCTGACATTCCAAAACTAGCAGTTATATGTATCTTATTCCCATATAAGGAAGTTATCTGTAATAAAGCCAGCATCCATCCATCCGTCTTCTAACCACTTGTTTGGTACAGGGGCTGAGAGCCTTTCCCAGGCAGCATAGGGCACAAAACAGGGGAACACCCTGGATGGGATGTCAGTCCATCCCTGGAAATAACCTAATCAAAAGGATAATTTTGTGTGCGCATGTCTGTGCGCATTTTTTATATATATATGTAACAATGGTTTACAAAGAATGAACCTCTGGATTTCTGTAAGCATCCCTTCCCTGAAGGAATTTTTGATGAGCATGACGGTCACATACCTGGGAGCCTTAACTAAATCCTGGGTGTGTGTGTGTGTGTGTGTGTGTGTGTGTGTGTGTGTACGTGTGTACGTGTGTGTGTGTGTGTGTGTTGGTATGGTGCTGCAGAATTTTCACATGGATTTTGGGTGAAGCCGATTGCTGTTTATGCTTCGTGGTGGCTGTTTTGAGAGCGCTCGAATTCCCTGGCAGCCTGCGTTTAAATGCAAGTTGGGGCAAAGAGAGCTCTGTGGCAGGAGCGGAACAAATCTCCCCTTGAAGGACTCTAGCTGCATTCTACCGTACAGCTGTGGGTTTGAAGTGCACAGAAAACCACACACTGTTCTTTAAGGCCTCACAGCTTACGCTGAAAGTACACTCTGTTGGTGCGGTGGTTTACAGGTCGTTGGTTCGAACCCCCGGAAGGTCTAAGTGGCGTAAAAATAGACTCAGTGGGATTTCTTTGGGCTGCATAGCAGACTTAAGCTTAGGGTCACAACGTAGTTTGCCAGATGGTAGAAACGTGTTCTTACCCACAACTAACACCGCAGAGTAAAGACGGATGTCTCTGCTCTGTTTACCAGCACTTACATCAGCGGTGAACGCCCCACCCAGGAAAACACCTTTTGGGGACATTGTTCATGTCCCCGTCACCCTTCTCCTTAATTCCTGGTTGTCATATCCTCCTTAATTTAATTTAAACACCTTTTTCTGATGCCACCTTAACTGACAAATTGATGAACAGACAGACGGTTTTGGCCTTTTTTGGAGGAAAAATAAAAACCACATGTAGTAATTAAAACGAAAGCTGGTTGTTCGTCGGGGATGCCCCCTGTAGTGTCTGTTTTTGAAATTACTGTCTTTCTACTAAAATCAGAAAAAAAACTGCATAAAGGTCACTTATAAAGTTCACAGTAATTCTGTACCTCTTGAGGATGGAGAGATTTGTATTTGGACCATCACAGCTGTGATTTATTCCAGAGCTCTGGTTTGATAAGGAGGAGGGTGAGGTGGACTTAGGAGGGATGAAAATGGTACCTGTATATGAAGCAAACAGTGGGTGTGAGCGCAGGGCCTGGCCAAGCCATAGTGGCTTTGTAATGGGGTGGAGCGCTGGGGTGTAAGTGCCCCGTTTAGGGAAAGGAATTTGAGCTAAAGTTAATCCCACCTTTGAGTGTTGAGGCAGGTGTGCTCTGTCTTGTCCGAAGGCATATGTGAAGCATGAAGCGCGGCTGAACGGTGATGCAGTGGTGTTGGATGGGGGTGCTGAGGGGGCCCTGGGCTATTGGCCCAGTCTGCGGTCACCACTGGGTACCCGAGATGTGACAGCTGCCACTTTGGTATTGCAATTAAGCCGATTGTGAAAACGGGGAGGTGGGGTGTCAATGTATGGCTAACGCGAGAGGGGCCTCTTTACAGCATGAGAGTCCATGTGCAGCTAATGCATGAGTGCACCGCTGTAGAGAATGTGTGTAAGAGGTCGACCACTGCCCGATCAATGGGAGAAGGTGACCACTGTGTAGCCAGCGAAAGATGGCAGCCACTGCACAACCAACGTGAGAGGGCGGCCTCTGCATGGGCAATGGTACAGTAGAGGCCCAGCTACTGCGCAGGTGGGTGGTCGGCTTGCTTTGCTTGAGGCCGGCATGTCATGTGCTGGAGCTTCATCATGCAGTGCAACCGCCAGTGAGTGGGCCAAGCCTGCCGAGGAGACACACGCATGGGGCCGCATCCTCCCATGGGGCCTTGGCCCTCTCCACCCATTCAGCAACGTGCTCTTACCCCAAAGGCTGTGTTGCTACTTTACGCCGCAAACTCTGTGACTTGGTATTTAGGGATTAATTTCAGTCATTCCTTCATTTTTCATTGTTTGTTTTTTACCTTTAACTCTTTCTTCTGGAACATAGGTCGGAAACATGCGGCTCTTCTCAGAACGATAAACGCGTTCACATTTTCATGTCTTAGCATATTATGATAATGCTTTCGTGAATGGTGTCAAATGGTGTGCTTACAGTTTTTTTCAGTACCTGAGGCTGGATGTACGCTTCAGTGATTATTGGGATTCCCAATTCTTCCATATACTTTTTGCAGTAAATAGTCACCACACCTTCCCATGTTTTCGTAAAAAATATATTTTCTCCGATTTACATATTATAGCCAGTTGAGTTGGGACTACATTTGCGCTGCTCACCAGCACAGCAGTAGTGAAGAGTGAAGGGCAGACGACTGCAGAGCTGAACAAAAGAAGGGATGAGAGTGAAGACTATACCTACAGAACTGAAATGTGTTGTAATGACCTTTGCGCTGTTACAAAAAAATAAGAGAACCAATTTCACTCAGACACGTGAGTACTTATTTGTGGTAAATGCATATACCCATATCACATTTAAAAAAATTGTATCTCAAATCCACAAATACACATCTCTTTGTAAATATTGGGTCAGAAAAATGGCTCTTTGCTTTAAAAAGGTTGCCGACCCCGGGTCTGGAAGCTGCCTAGTGCCTCCTTGGGTCCAAGTACTGGATAAACACTAGCTGAAAGGACAGACTTTTTGATCTGCATTAAATACACCCTCTGTGTCCTATGTGCAGTCTCTGCATATGGTCATCATTGTGCACCCTGTCCGCCATGATTATTTCTCCTGTTTTGGGGTGTGTGACCTGGGATGGGGACATTGGTTTGCTACATTTATTGGTGCTCATGCCATTGGGGCAGATTGTGGGTGGGGTTTACTTATTGGGCCAGGCTGGGGCTGTACAGAGTCATGCATCTCCTTCTGCTGTCACACAGAAATTCACTGTGATTAACTGTAACCATATGATCTCAACTCGCAAAATTTCTGGTTAAAGCTGAAGTAGTTAAAATGTTAGCAAGCAGTTTTTTTTTTTTGTTTTGCTTAAACATTAGCCTTAGTTATAATGAATTCTGTCAGCTGGTAGTTAAGGGCACCACCCAGTTGAAGATTAAAATGCTCTCTACTTTTAGTTATGAACACCATCAGATTACAGGTTAAATGTATTCCAAAGTGTTCTCCACTTCTAGTCAGCATTACCAACTGGTTAAAACGTTCTCCCCTTCTCGTTCGCATTACCAACTGGATAAAACATTCTCCCCTTCTAGCTAGCATTACCAACAAGTTAAAACACATTCCATTTCTAGTTACCATTACCAACCGGTTAAATTGTTCTCCACTTCTCCACTGTCAGCCAGGAGCATTAATAATCCATCCACGTTAGGATTTATCGGTTCTTTAAGAGAATGGAGGGGGGTTAGAGGAGAAGGATGAGAAGATGGAAGAAAACAATGGTGAGAGAGCTGCTGCGTGTCTGGGCTCGAAAGTGCGCCTTCAGCTTCTTAACCACCTTTTAGACCATTGCTTTCCTGACAGAGTGGCACATGTTAAATTCTGCGGAACAGCACTGTCAAATCTCTGTCCAGGCAGTCTGTCGTGGACAGCTAGGATGCTTGCGCGGTTGGTGGCCGACTACATTGCAGAGGGAAGTCAGCAATGGATGATGGGCAGTCAACAGCTGGGTGAAAAGGCTGAGAGGAAATGGGGGGTCATCCATCAGTCGCAGGCTAAGCTGCTGTAATGGGGAGCAATAAGCACATGTGACATCACTTCCTGAAGTCGAGAGCAAGGGGAGCATGACTGTGCCTGTTATATTGCTTATGTTAACCTGCTGGTTATACCCCTGTAGCTACAGAAACAATCATAACAGCAGGAACTTGTTTTTATGATAATTATGAAGAATGCCTGCGATGGGTTGGCGCCTCGCCCTGAGTTATTACATGCCCCCTGCCCATTGCTTCCAGGGTAGGCTCCGGGCCCCTTTGACCCTACATAAGACAACCCGGTACAGAAAGTAGCAAGATGGATGGACTCAGGTACTTTTTTAGGATTACTTTTAGATTGAATCAACGCACAGGCTCAATATCCATTCTAAACATGTCTGGAGCCACACATGGGATTGTGCCCGTCAGGTTCAGTAGGTGGCTTGTGTTTTGCTGGAAATGTGAGGCGAGCAGCGGAAGCTTTTGAGGCCATGAGTGAGTTGTTGCTAAATGACAGGTATTCCACTGTCAAAGATTTTAGGGAGGAAAACAAAGGGGAGTTCTTTATACTGTTCGCTTTACTCAAAGTTTTAGTGCATGATGTGATGAACGCCTTTGACAACGGGCAGCTCTTGTCATCCCTGGCTTAGTAGAAATGGTGTTCATTTGGGGCTGGGATGGTGGGTGCTGGACCGAATAGATAAAGATGTGTTATCTTGCTGGATGAATTGTAAAATCAACTCTTTAACCATAAGTAAGCAAATTAAATATGAGACTTAGGGCATTGTGTTTTTTTTAATTTTTTTTTTATTTCATTCATAGATCTTTGTGGGGACCTGAAAAATGGTCCCCACCATGTTAAAAGAACAGATTTTTATGAAATTGTGGGGGCCATTTGGTCTCTACAATGTAATATAAACATAACCCCACACACACACACACACACACACACACACACACACAACCGGTGCAAACAGATAGATTATAGACCTTTAATGGAGACTTGCTGACTAAACAAGGCAGGATTAGGTTGGGAAACAAACACGCCTTTCATCCCTGCAAACCGCAGAGGGCTGAGACGTCGGGCAAGATGGGAGACTGGGAAAGGGATGGTGCAAAAACTGCATGCCTAAGCACTGTGTCAGGTGACGCCCCCCCCTCCCCGATACATCCAGGTGGTTCCTACAACTTCCATGACTGCTGTCTTCAAACGTATCACAGATATGCAACAGTATTGTTCAACCTGCCTGTTCCCTTTCATCATCATCAAACCTTCTGCTCAGCTGCATGTAGAACATCTCTCTCTTTCTCGGCCTCATTTTGTTACACGCAAAATATATATAAATGAGGCTGGGCTTAAGGGTTTGTGTTTTTATGTCCACGAACTGTGTGATTTATGCACAGTTCTCTTTGGGATGGGGGTTGTCTCTCAGAGAAATTGAAATCTGACCAAATTGGGAACATGAAACAAAAGTCAAATGTGGGACAACACAAGTAAGGTGAAATCCATGTGTGATATGTTTTTAAAGGTCAAATATCTTATTAATCATAGGTCTACTTAGTGAAGGGTATGTGAATTTCCTCCCACAATCCACCTAAATACTGGTGTTGCATTAATATAAAATTCAGCAGTCTTAGGAAGGAGTCTCTATTTTTTCGCAACAACATGACCTTGAGATGTAGGGAGGTTTTGCTTAAATTAAAAGGGGGACAATGGTGAGCTGTCACACTTCTCTGCTGCTTGTTCAGAATCCATTGTCAGCGCTTGCCAAATTCCAGTGCTGTTATCCCCCTGTGCATTTATCGCAATTTATAAGCCTTCCTGTAAATCTTTAAACGGCCTTGACTGCATGCCAGTAGACTCGCCTTTACCTGCCCAGGTGTGCAGCCTGAAGTGTGTGGCCCCAGAGCCTTGTACAGTACCCATGAGTCCAAACCGGCTAAAAAAACCAAAGGCCTGGGTAGCTTTGGGGTGGGATGTTGGAAGGGTCTATATCTGACAATATGGTCCTATATATGTCTCTATTTGTGGGTGACTAAATCTGGAACCTGCAAATTGGGTGATGTGAGTGGGTGGATGTGAGATGTGGGATTGAACTTGCAAGTGCACATCCTCGAGTTGCATCTGAGACTTGTAGCTGGGTAAAGGCGAATGTGGTGGCAAGACGTGGAATGACTGAGTGAAATGGCATCTGTAATCTGATACTCTTTCATGTGTCTCCCAAGAGACAACACCTATGGGAAGTATGTCCCCTTTTGGTGAACCTCATGGTTCTGCAGCCATCTCCTGGGTCAGGTGTAACATGATTGCCGCAACAGCACTCTAATCTACGCCAGTAAAAAGGTCTACTTAAATGGCATCGAAACTACCTTGAGCAAGAACTTGTGACCAAGAAGCTTATGCTCATTTTAAGCTGGTCACATGGTGCGGTAAAAAGTATGAAGAAAAGCACGACCAATATAGCTGTGAGTGAGGAATTTAGTTTGTTTGTTTCACTGATGAACCCGTGTAAGCATGATGGTTTGTCCTAGATAAGGGCATATACTTTTGGCAAGTGTTGTCACTCTACAAATAAATAGACATACCTTTTATCTGAGTTGGATGCAGAGCCATGTGACCCGACGACACCCTGGTGACCAAGCTTGATAGTTCTGTGATTCACCTCTAAGGAAGTTTCTGTTCTCATCTCTCTTGAGCTAAACTCTTGGCATGTGTTGAAAGGGCTGGTCTTCATTTTTATGTCTTCGGCTCACAAGTTTCCGGCGACAGCTTGGCCGTGGGCCATGTTTATTTTGACTGTCGTGGCCTCTTGTTTCCTCTCTGCCTACACAAGGCTGACACACAGCAGTCAGTAGGCTAATCTGTATTGATTTATTTTGATTATATGACAACCATATCTCTGTACATAATGCTTATCATGATACTGGTGATTGTCAGTGAGGCCTTAGTCAGACTTCCTAGTCTCCTATACAGTACCTAGTTCGGCTGGTTCCACTGTGAGGAAGCCATTTCCTCTCCTGGTGACCCAAGGCGGCCTTTCTGACAACCAGCCAATGAAAATGGTCCCTGTCACATATTTGCCGTGCTTGACTTTATTTGCTTTTGTCTTTTCAACTTTTATCCTTGGAATGGGGTATCATTCTTTTTTAAGGGTTGACATCTTTAGAAACTAAGCCCATTCTTTTGATTTTCTTTCTCAGTGGGGCAGCCCAACTTTTATCCTGAGAATTCACTGCACTGTTTCATTCCTCTGGTATGAAAAAATATATGAAGAATCAGCAAAGTATTTGCAAATCTTCAAGAAAATGTTGCCATGCTTTTGAGAGGGGAAGTCTGAAGAGCACAGAGTTGTAATGAGGCCGATTTGACTAATCGTTTGTGAATAGATGTGGATGAACTGATAGCCTGTTTGCCCTGCAGCGGCACAGCGGCTGTCGGGACATGCGGGGGCCCCCCATGCATGGCGGTGGCTACGTGATGAGCATGATGATAGGCTGCTGCAGGTGAGGGCATGACTGCAGAGAGCCCGCAGATATGCGCCCGCCCTACCTCAGCCTACTGCCTGAGAACGATGCCACCCCTAGCAAATGCTTCCCGAGGCTGACAAACGGCTGTTGGGGGTGGCAAGGCGGGCGTGTATCCACGTGGGCGACGGCGCCATTGGGGCTGGTTGCCGTGGAAAATCACCGGCGAGACGAATGGGACCCTAGGTAGCGATTAGCCCGGGTCCTTTTGATCTTTGGCCCTCTGTACCCAGGCTGACACAATGAGACTAGTGCCTTCCATGAGTATACAGATAGCACTACATGCAAGTGTGTGGCATAGACAGTTTGAAAGTGTGTATGTTTTCTACTCTGAGTACTTGGGCTGTACTGTTCATTCTCAGGGAAGTTGTCCAGACAGGCCCATTAAAAGCAAAAAAACAACACGGGCAATTTATCGGTGAAGGTGAGAACTACAGGACAGGATCGTCGATGTTCTACTATCCTGTGGAGAAAAAAGGTATATATGTGATAACTAAACATAGACTCTGCTTTATTCAGATCTATAGGCAGGCAGTGTTACAAGGTTTGTCGACCCCTGTGTGATTGCCCACAAAAGCACGCTAACACACACACACACATGCCCATGCACGGCACGACCGCAAAGCACAAGGCATCACTGTTGTGGGGTAATGAGGAACAATCTCCCCGGAAGGGAAGACGGCACTGTGGTGAGAAGACAGACACTTGAAAAGTCTCAGGAGAGCTTTTGTAGCAACGTTGCTAACGCACCACATTCCACAGTGGGCTGACTGCACTGCTTGTGCCAGTGCAGCTGTCTCCCGCCCCCTACCCCCAACCACCTACCAAAAGTGCAGACTCCAGCTGCGCCAGACCAAGCAAAAGAGCCCCATTGTGGCTCTTTTGACGGTCTCCTGCTCCCGGCAAGCTGGTTAGACGGTGTTTCATCATTCAGCAGCAATTGGCCATACAAAATCGCTGCAGGCTAGCAGTGCACGCAGTGAGCTACATCGGCAATGACATCCCCTTCAAAGAAGTCAGCTTTTCGGGTTCCACAGGGCTGAACTGAATAGATTGGAGTCTGAAAGCCCGGTGGCATAATCTCATTCGTTTTTTCAGAGTGAGGAAGTCTTAGCGTAGTGACGGCAAAGGGAGAAATGTTGTGTCAGGCAGGTTGTCCATTCTGAAGAGCATGGTGATGGCAGGATTTTGCATCATGTTCCCCAGGCTCTGCAGCTCAGGCACCAGAAGACCAATCAGGCAACTGCTCAAGAATCATGTTTACAAAGTACAGAGGGCTTCCTACCTATTCTTCTTATATAATGACAGTTGGCAGTAATTCAGGCTCTGTATTATTACTGTACTTAGTGATTTGCTTGCACTTTCACACACATCCCATTTGCTGAATTAATTCCAGCAAATTCTCGATGTCCTCTTTGGCTATGGGCACTCATGCTTGGGGTGTAGGCTTCACTTAGTCTATCTCATTCCTTTGGGTGGTCTCAAGAAGAAAGCACCTCTGAATTGCCTTTCCAGTGTCCCAATGAGAGGAATAGTGGAAAGTGGTGAAAGGTGTTGGGGAATGTGGATGGACAGCGTTTCCTGCTTTTCAGGGAACTGCCCTTAGGAATGAATTCCTCTTCTGGGCCATAGGCAAACCCCGCTAATGCCTATTTGGGCATCTCTGTGTTACGGGTGAGACTGTTTGAATGCTGTTGGAATTTAGTCTGAAGAGATCAAAAAAGAAATGTTGATGTTGCTATCATTTTTTTATATTGACTTCATTTTTTAAAAAAATATTTACAAGCCATTGTGGCTTTTCTTGGACACGAAACGATGCTTTTGGTTAGCTCAGCATTCTCTGGTATTGATGAAATCTATTAGATTTGGATTAGAAGGTCGAATGCCACCACCGTGTAATTCTTTCAATTCTTTTTAATGACCTTTCTTACCTCCTTGAATACCACCTGCTTGTTGCTCTGGAAACTGTCCATCACAAGGCAACAACAGTTCTGCCCGTGAACGAGTTTAGCAGAAAGTTGCTGGTGTTCTGCTATTCAAGAAATATGTGGGAGGTACAAAAGAAAGAGAGTCTGGACTAAAACAAGAAGCTTAGGCTATGTTATGTAAGCGCAGTATGACCAAAAAACCAGCGGGTTACCGCGCCGGGGCAAATCTCTGCCGCTGCCGGAGATGTGATAATCACAGCCCTGTGACCAATCAGAATGCAAAGAAGCCATATTGAGTAATTTTTACACTTGCATATGTCTTCTCACATAATGTTGCCACACTTTAATTAGTGATTTTGAAACCAAATCGGGGGGGGCAATGACCTGCATCCCTCTGGACATGGAATGAGGCAAAGACAGTTTAAGGTGGCTTCCTGAATCTGGCTTTTCTCAGGATAGAAGCCCTATGCCCGCCAGCACCCAGCTGGACCCTGTTTCAGGATCTCCAGATAGCCACTGGTATATCTGCGCATTGTGAGGTGGAGGTCTGTGGATGGAAAGGAACTTGCTTTGCATGACTGCCATCCCGAACGCTTATAAATAGGGACCCACAATTCAATGGACAGTCCTGCTGGTCAGCCTTTAACATCATCCCACCACAAGATTCTTTTCATCTGAGGTATATAGATTCCTTCAACTCCCCCCCCAAAGCTAAGACCATGACCATGTAAATCTTTCCTGTTTTTATTTTTGTTATTGTAACGCATACCATTGAATCACTGAATCAAAAAAAGCATCCTCTGTTTGGGAAACCACATTTCTGATTTAGATGGTGGCCTGTATGTTGAACCAGTGATTATTTGCATATAATTCATTTATTCACTTTCATGTCTTTCTGGCTGCTGAAACGGGCATCTCATAACTTGAGTTGTATATTCATCGACTGAAAGTGATCGCGTGGGCTGCAGTCCTAAACATCCTTGAAAGGGAAGCTGTTGTGGATTCGGAGGCAGGTTGTGCCACATCAGGACCGTAATGTGGACAGGGATGCTTTTTAGTGAATTCTCCATCAAAATATGGACATTTTTAGCAGGTTTTGGACTATCCCTAGAAATTCCATCCCTCCATATTCTGTGATCGCCTGTGCTATTCAGGATTGCGGGGGGTGCTGAGTTTCAATATGTTGGGATCCTTTTTGGGCAGTTTTGCGAAAGCTGCAGATGACACACAATAAATCTAGTAACTCGTATGCTTAAAATATATGTACAGTGCTGGTTTGGAAGACGGCAGGCGTGTTTACGGTAACCTCTCACGTGATACCTCGCAGTGATCTTGCAGCTATCTTTGTATCTTGTGTGTCTCTGATGTACCCTAAACCATACTGAAATGGAAAACGCTTGTTTTGCTCACTAAGGGGGCCAAGGCATCAAAAAATTCTTATTTATTTATTTTTTCCCTGGTCACTGGGAGTGTGCTTCTCTAACCCCCGCCATGTGAATGAGTTGGCTGTAAACAAACAACAAACAAATTTATTTTTGTATAGCGCGTTATCACAACATTACATTGACTCAAAGCGCTTTACGGCATCCCCACCCAAAGCCCCCAGTGAGTAAGCCATAGGCGACAGAGGGAAGGAAAAACTGCCGAGAGGGAAGAAATCGTGGGAGGGACTAGACTCAAAGGGGGAGCCCATCCTCCAGGGACCAGGAGAGAGAACCAAATACAGTAAAATTACAATAAAGTTTTGAGACATAAACGGTTAGCAGGGGGGAGATTACAAGCCAGTGCCAACACTTCCTCCAATCGCCAGGCAACCAGAAGGCAGGGAGCGAGTCATATAAGGAAGATGACGCAGGAAGAATGGCGGGCTGGATGCACGGACGTCATTGGTAGTGGCGACATCGCATGTTGCAGGGTGTGCTGGACGTCTTGATAAACTGAGGCCTCCAGGTAGCACCCCCCCAGGAGGAGTAGGGGAAATAAATGTAGTCTGCCGGTACTTCCAGATACATGTGCAGTTTCCTGTTTTACATGGCATACATCAGGTTTTGTTAGTAAAAATAGAAGCAGATAGGATAGGACAATGTCGACATTGCTGTCAAGGCTGCTCTCACCATGCCAGGCAAACCCAGGTGTGCACCTGAGTGAGGCGGGCACGCGGTGTGTAAACGAGAGACGTGACAAGATTAGGCTTATGCAGCTGTGTGTGTCCAAACATCGTACTGTTTTAGGGGGGAGGGGTGCTCAAATTTCACAATCACCGGAACAATCAATGTAAGAAACTGGATGATGGAAAGACATGGAACGTAATCCAGGAATGAATGTGGGTGGTGCCTAAAAATAGAACGAGAAGCAAAACAAGGTAGACACTTCAGCTGGGGTGAGAAAAGGTGATAATGCTCGGATATATCTCATTACAACTGGAATAAACCAGTTTGCATTTCTGTTTGTTTGTTTTTTTTTGCCTTTGCCAAGGTTTCAGTAATGAAGTGCTTTTATCTTGGCATCTGCGTGCCAACTATGCCCGGCTGTGACCTGACGGCCTAGGGCACCTGTGCCATTCCAGCCTTCTGTAGCTCATGTGCAGGTGTGTCTAAGTTTCTGGCTCTCAGCACTACAGAGGGGGAATGGATTTGCTGGGATATGGGGTCTACTGAGGTCCTTCTCGAAACTGGAAGGGGGGGGGACTTGAGAGTCTGGTCTCCAGGGATTGGATATATTGCAGTCACATCACTGTAAAAGATCTTGGTGATGGTCCAGGTGATAAATATAGTCAACATGGTGACTTTATCAAGATGATGATGCTTGATGATGTTTCCTGTTTCCTATAATGTTATACTTAGTATGTTTTGGCTTTTTAATGTATGTGATGCATCTGATTGTTTGTAAAAGGGCGAGGTAGGGGGGGGGGGGGGGGGGGGGGGGGGGGG
>JABFDZ020000049.1:203448-221340 GCA_019775955.2 Pollimyrus isidori
TCGCAAAAATAGCTGCCACCTGCAAGCCGGCCCGTCCCCCCCCCGTCCCCCTGCATTGTTGTCCATGGCCCCCCCCCCCCCCCCCCAACCATGTTCCCTCATGTACTTTGTTGCCTCCCATCCTCAGAGAATGCCCGGAATTGTGCCACAGTACGACAGATAAAAATCTCAGCGTGGCTCTGTGATCTGTGCTCATCCACCTTGCCGGGGCCTCAGCAACTTCAGCTGCTGGGTAATTCCGGGCTGGAATTTTTGAGAAGTGATTAATGCCGGCAGGACTCACCACACTGAATGTATATGAAACGGTAGCCGGACAAGAATCACATGCCAAGGTGAGAAAACACTTGTGTCGCACACATCACTTCTATAAACACATGATTTGGGACGAGGTTTTTTTTTTTTTTGGCCAGTGCCAATAGTGCCACTTTCTATTTGTTTATCATCCATGTTAGCGTAATAATGGCAAAGCAAAAGGCCAGATGGTTTGGTGTTCGGGACAGGGAAATAGTCCGCAGGAGGAACTCCGATGTTACTCACTAAACATGCAGTGGAACTCCTAATGTGCATGTGCTTTTTTATGCATACATTATAAGTGAGTGTGTGGCTGGAGGCATTCAGGCTATTCCCCATTTGTTTCTTATCCAACAATGGAGGTCTGTGATCTATAGCAGTGGTTCTCCATCATTGGGTCGCAACCCAATCCCATACTTGATACAGAGTTATGAGTAATCTGGCATAGTAAACATTGGGTCACAGTGCAAAAAGGTTGAGAACCACTGATCTATAACATTTGTAGCACGGTGCGAAAGTCTCAATTGAGCAGTCAAAGAAAATTATATTTAAATTACTTGACTTTGGTGTAAAAAAAAAAAACAAATGATTCAAGTCAGAGTATGTCAACTTTCAAACCCATACCTAAAGTCACCACAATACTATATCAGCCACCAGAGGTATCAAACACTGACATATTTTTCGACTTGTCAAAAGTCAAAACCACACTGACTCGAAATGATGCTGTGTTCTTCTAGCCATTCAACAAAATAATACCAGTCACTTATTGGTAAACATTCATTTTCTGTGAATTCCATCTCTTTAAGAATCTATGACCGCATTCAGAACACATTATAGTGTATTCATAAAGCATTATAAACATGGCTATAAATATTTATAAGAATGCATAGCATATTATAACAATGTTTATTATGCATTATGAACACTTTGCAAAGCTGGACCTCCTGATTATACAGAGTTCGATGGGTCGCTGGGTCAACAAGGGAGGGCTTGTGTTTCACTTCTTTAACCAATCACAATCTTCATTGTATGATATCATCACATCGGTCCATTTTATTATCATTTTCAAACTGAGGGCTGCCAGCCGTCAGGTTGGGGCCAATGTCTCAGCAGGCTAAGCCCCTGGGCTTATCACAATGTTGTTGGTTCAATCCTCATTGTTGTTATTATTATCATCATCATCATCATCATGGAATAAAGACGCACTCTTACATTGCTCCATATCTCCTTTGTAGGTAAGGATATTCCAATATTTATCTATGACATCTCCATTAAAAGGCACACACGATAGAACAAATACAAATCTGTGCACCTTGCCGATCAACAGATAGACACTGGTTTTAATTAATGCGGTTTAATTAATTAACTCTGAAAAATTAGGATGTGTTTGTTAAGCTCTCATGTAATGTGCTATAAATATTCCAGTACAAAGGATCCTTAATGCTTATACCGACCATTATAATGCATTATGAACGTATCTATTGTGCACAGTAAGTGCACAAAACTCTGTAGTTTATTGAGGGATATAAGCCCCTGCCAGACAGAGCTGCCTGTGGGGGCTTTGCACTCGCCACATCCAGGCAGGTGACGGAGAGCATGGCTTTCACCACCGCTGTGTGCTTCAAAGGCCGGTCGGCCTGACTGCAGCACCGTGCAGGCATATCACAGGCATATCAGCCAACAGGCCTGTGCTGATGTGCGGGGCATGTCGGAAAAACAGAGCGAGAGTCATGTAAGGAACTGTCGGCGTGTCCTGAGATGTATGACAGGAAGCTGCCTTCCCTGGTCACTGAAAGGGCAAGCTGGTGTTTTCTGTGACTGAAAAGAGCAGCCCGGCCCGGCCGCCTAGGGAGCCCTCATCATTCAGCGTTGACCGCCCGCACTAATAAATATGCCGTAGCTAAGCAGTCTGCAATGAAAGATGTGGGCCAGAGGTCAGTTTCACCCAAGGAAACCGATCTGGCCAATAAGCAGAGGAGTCATATTCAGATGATGTCATACTTTTTGTATGACTAGATTATTTAGAATTTGCATGACTACATTGGAAGCACTTACAGGTTTTGTATTGTGTTTTGAAACCTTTCTGTGCATGTATCCAAATTAATATTGTTGTTTGCAATTTTGTTTACAACATACGCCCATCTTAGTGTTGCAAATAAGTGTTGAAGTTAGATGCAACTTCAAAGATCACTGTACTAACCAATACCAAGGTTTAGTGAATTTTTACGTTTTTTAATTTATTTATTTTATTTTGCTTTTGAAGTTGATTTAAAAAAAATGCAGTTTCAAATAGCCATGCTCCTCTGCAACACAGACGTCTTCCAGCATCACACCGAAGCGGTGCTCCCAGCTAGACCAGCCGGTGGTCCTGCTCCTGTGACGTTTACGCAGCACCACAGCAATGCTATGCGCCACATTCCCTGATGCGGGAGAATTAGCAGTGCATCTTGGGAGCTTGCAAGGCTAAGACCATGTTGATGCCGATCCAGGGTGTCTCTCCCCCTCTGCCTGACTAAAATAATGAAGACTCAGGGATTTTTTAGCTGTAATTCTGTTGAAAGAAAGCTTTGTCTTCCAACAAAACCCTACTTGAAATTTATCCCGGAAAGCTGATGCCGCTCGATTGTTATCGGCCAACCCTTGAATTGGTATGGATCAGCTTCTTCATCCAGCTTGTAATCTAAACTGCAAGATACTTATTAGGAATCTGAGATAAAAGTTTAATAATAATATTAAAAAACAAAAGGTTTGCTTTTTCCTGTTATTTCCTTCCCAAAACTCTGTCGTGTCGATCCCCTCCTCTCAGCCCTACTGAAAATCTAATGATGTTTTATTATTTTTAAATTACCAGCTGAAATGGATCTCTGCTTTTCTTTAAAATTTGCCAGATAATTATGATAATAGGCCGAGAGGGAACTCTGTGCATATCTGGTATTACATTTTAAGCCAAGTTTCTGTTGTTTTCCCTTCTATCTATTCTCTCCCTCCTGTTTTGTCAGTCCCAAATTTACTCTTAAGGAAAACTTAATGTTGGACATTTTGCCTCTGCAAATGCACGGATGATTTGCAAAAAGATACAAAGGTGTGCGTTAGTCAAACCTGCTGCATTGTTACTTTCATTCCTAATACCAGGCTCTCTGTCTCTCTTTGTTTCTGTGCCGTGTTCCTTGAATTAGAAATACTGCCTTAAACCCTGTGGAATGGATGTTAAAAGGATGGTCTATGTGTGGACTCCGGAGGTCCTCGTACTTCCCCTCTTTTGTTTAAAAATGCACTGTGAACATGCTCGCAAATGAGGATGTGAAAGTGACTTGTATGCTCTGTCAGCTGATCGTTCTGGAACAATCTTTCAGTAACCACAGAAACACTTTTTTGGGAGCATAGTCACTGAAATCTGCATTCTTCAGGCTACATTTGCTACCCCCTCCTTTTTGTCCAAGAGTGAGGTGAAGGTTAATGTGTTTTAGTCCCTAAATTTGCATATTTGAACTAGTGGATAATTAACACGTCAGTGACCATGGCCGTATCAAACTGTAAACTGAGTCATCTGACGATATATTAGCCTGCTGCGGTCCACTTGTCCCCAGAAACCACAAAAGGTTGGCCCACGCTCTAAGGAAGTCATACCTTCTGCATGCACTTTCATATTTACAGGATGTGGAAGAGTGCGCTGTTTTCGCAAACACCTGTATGATACCCTGAGACATTTTGTGTAATTTCAGATGCTGAATGACTTTTCTTCTCACTAGCTGCCCTTATTCACCTTCAGATAGTTCATTGTATAATTCATTGTGGATCTTTCCTTGGATCTTTTGCCCATGTGCTTCAATCTCCCTTCTTGGTCTTTACAGGCTGTCATTGTTAGCTTGTTGTAATTACTCGAATTGCCAGATTGTTCCGGTATTGTAGGTCTCCTCTCCAGATTCATTTAATCCAGCTTTGATATGATGCACATCTTTGGCTTTGCCACAGGTGCCGTTTATCTCTTGGTCTTACCAGGTAAGAATGATCGCGTTCGAGATGCTTCATCTTGCTTTACTACTGTCAGCCACATCAAAAGTATCATGGAAGGGGGATCGTCCTGGCAACGGGATAAACAACGCCACTCCTGAGCCTCGGGACAAAATTGGGTCATCTATCTTCTGAAACAACCCCAAGTTCACCTCAGTGCCACCCAACCTACGGGCTGCTCTTGTCCCCAGGGAAGAAGGAAGGCCCTCAGCTTAAACAATGAAAAACTAGCTTGCTCTCTTAAATGGCAAATCTCGTGTTTCCTGTCCTCACTCTGTTCCCGGGCCCTGCACTGCGGGAATTCCCTGAAGGGAAAATGGCTCATGCAAAATTCATGAACAGGCCGTAGTGGCAGCCACGAGTCCCAGAGATGGCAGAACCTTGAGGGAGATACATCCATGATGTGTGTCAGGGCTTGCTTACCTGTTTCTAGCTTTCGGTTTTGGCTGGGGTTTGGGGATGCAATGTATATTCTGGATACCAAGGGTGGTGTCATAATCTGAGCCTCAAATATCAACTGGTTATAACCCGTGTGGGATGTCAGTGATGGTGCTGGGTTATTTAAATCATAGCCATCACAGTGGTTAGTAATTGGAGTGATGACATTTCAACCTATACTGTTTAATAAAATAACAGAATTTATTGTAAATAAAAGATGGTAAATTACAAAGACTAAAGGGTCTGATTTGATTTTCAAGAACTTCTTGTTTGTGCAGGGGATTCAGCCAGACACAGGCCTGGAAGACTATAGCTCCCATGGTGGGCCTGTAGATTAAGACCTAGTCTATGGTGCAGATGTACGATGGTTTTTTTCTGGATGGTGTTTAAGGAAGTTCATTTGTGCACGACTGAAAGTACAGCAAACAATCTTCTCATTGATGAAATGCAAAGATGTCTTCATGGTGTCCTGATGTCTTCCCAGGGGACTGCTAGATCATTGGATTCAGCCACTGTGGTGGGGTTTGCCTCTGGCATGTTGGGAGATTATCCACCCAGGGAGCAAGAGAGAATGACAGAAGGGTGACAAGAGTGAAAAGTTTATTAGGAACAAAAGTTCAGGAGCACATATTCCCCTTTAATCTTTGAAGGGCAATCCATGTGTGTTTCCGCATCAGTTGGTTTTTATCCTTATTGACGGCTGTAGGCCTCATGAAATTTTTCACGTCAGTCTGTATATGTTGGTGTCTTTGTATTCATGGTTGTTCTGATCACACATCAGATTCAAATCAGGTCACCTAATTACTAGACTAACTGTAAATTAGCTCTTCTGTGACAGGCTGCTTTTATTGGTCATGCTTCACCCTGGTCATGCATGGTTTTTTTTTTGTAACACTGATAATATCTTTGTAGCTCGTAAATGTATTATGGGTCTGTTGACAGACTGATGTTCTGAAACGACAGCTGTCACCACGTTCTGGGATTCTGATGTTAAAATAAGGCAGGATGGAGTTTTGTCCTAAGGCCCGGTGTCTCTCTTGAGATGCCAGTCCTGCTGAGTTTAAGCACACGGGAGCTGAAGTCATGGCTTTTTTCTGTCTTTCTTTCTCTCTCTCTTTCATGCTAAAATTCCCTTACTCCCCCTTTTAAAAGGAATCAGGAGGAGGCAAGTGTAATCTACTTAGTATTATCGAGGTTTGCGTATATCCTGCATCCCCCATGAAGCGAATGAGGTGTAGAGATGTTGTGGAGGGGGTAGGAAGGGTACTTTAATGGGAAACAAAAGCTGGGGGCCATGGAAGAGAGTGGCTTCTGTATCCATGGAAAAGTCACCCTTTCTTCCAGTTTTTAACTTTTATGTATTCTTGAACTGTTGTCTAGAGTTCTTTAGTTCATTGGTCTCTCACAGAGCCATGCTGAGTTTGACAGTTGCCTGCTATGGTGGTCTGTTTTTGTGTCAGTAACTTCATTAGATTTAGAGGTTGTCTGTGTCCAATCTTACCTCCATATTGTTTGACTTTTTGTTACTCAAAGCACCTAAATCAGGCCTGAAGTATGTTAAGATGTTCCCTTTTTATTTTTGTAAAAGGAATATGCTCTTCAAAGCAAAACTTGCACATAAACAAACTTTACATATGCACGCACACTCCTTAAACATAATAGGAATGGTATGCACTTGTTGCAACAAGAGATCAGTAGTCCTTCTTTAATAGCATAGTACCATGGTTGCTAGAAACTCAGATCTTTAGTTAAGGGTAGATATTGATATTCATTTCATAGAGAAACTTGGAGTAAAGTTGGTCTTCACCTTGGAGCCTATAACATCATCCTTACATAGTGTGCCTTTCCTCCCCATGGCACAAAAATCCAATTATCGAAAATAAACACCCAAAGCATGATGTCATCACCTACACTAGATAGCATCTCATCTTCATCCGAGTTTACAGGAGTACATCAATTAAAATAGAATTGTACCAGCACGGTAGCATGGAGATGAGAAAACAACTGTAATCTATCTTTACAATCAGATGACATCATTGAGCCCTACTCAAGCTGAGTTATTTTTCCATAACAAAGGAATCTCAGAACTGAGAGGAACAACATGTTAGTCAATACAGTAGTGTACAGAAGTAGATGCCATGGAAGACCTACAACTGTGAATGCAAGGACAAACATGCATACTCCTTTTTAGGTGCCCAGAAATATGAGTCATCCATAATTCTAAGGACAGATCAGTCAGTTGTGTCCTACATGCTGCATGTTTATTTGACACAAGTAAAGTGGGCGGGGTAAAGAATGCAGTATTTCTTTTTGATGATGGTCTTGACCCATAGAGGAAACTGGCCCAAAAGCTGCTTATGTGTGGGGTACCTGCATGGTGAACTACTGCCCTGAATCAACCTGCGGGAGTTTAAATGAAGTAGGTCTTGTTTTTGTTAGATCAATCTGTAGCATGATGCCTAAGCAGATGACTCTGTATAGTACAGAATTCTGGGAAAAGTGGCCGATAGTATCTGTAGGAGCAAATGTGTCATTAAAGTAATGCAAAAGCAGTCTGACAGAGTAGATAGAATATTTCAATGGGGAACGTAAGTGTGCAACAGATTCCTTATTTATGGCCGTATTACAATCATTGATGGGATGTCATAGCATTTATAGGGTGACCTGTCACACGCCAAACAAAATCACAACAACCTATGTTGTACCCTGATTTAAGTAGAGTCCGGCTTGTGTGTAGGAGCCCCAGACTGGTCCCAGCCTGAGCCCGACGGGGTAACTCCCAGTCCCAGCAAAGATTTAGCCAGGGCCAAGGGAGAAACATAGTCACAAAATCAGGACTTGGCATTTCTACAACTGTCTGAGAAATGCAAGGCTGCTAAAGCAAAGGACAAAAAGACTCAAAAAGCTTGTTGGGCAGCATGGGAGAACACAAATGGTTCATGCCTGGCCATGCTCCATGCTTCTATTTACTGTCTAACCGGTTAGCATAGATTGTGTAATGTTCTTTGTGCAGAGCTAATAAAAGACTTAAGAAGAAAACAAACCTAAATTAATTTGCTCCAATCTGGTCAAAATTACTGGACAGGACCTGGGGAATAGACCCAGGGTAGAAGAATGGAAGATTTCTGCAGATCAGCAGGAGATGGAGGGGGTCGGGGGTGGGAGTCTGCTGAAACCAGACCTTCAGCTGTTTAGATGGGCCAGTTTTATAGCACCTGGTACCAGTTAGACTTCTGGCAGCTGATAGCTCTGCTACTGGACTGCTTGAGCCCAGTGGGAGGAGAAATTGGGGAAAAATAAAAGGTATTTGTGAGACTCAGTTCGCGAAGGCCACACCTGTTTGACAAATACATGTGGCTGTGTGAAACAGTACCCATCTTCAGCTTCTCCATGTCCTGCAATCCTTTTCTTCTTCATAAGCTTCCTCTCGTCCTTTCAGCCTTGTCTCTTCCTTCCATTCTTGTTCCTCAGGTTGTGGCATTGGTTAACATTGGCGTGGTGCATCGTGTGCTTGTGCCGATGGGAACCATTTGAGCTGGGAGCTGCTCACTGCAGAAGTGTGTTTAATCTCCTTAAGCAGTCTTCACAGAGTGGGAGGGTGACCACAAGTCCTTGGCCGATCTCCACCTGTTTGGGCCACAGGACCGCCTACAACCTCTGTGCACCACTTAGACCTGCCTGATCGGCTCTGGAGCAACCGCATGGGCAAGGGTCTGCAGACTTGAAAACTGAAAGGATCTTGAGCCGCCTAACCAGACCACAGCAGAGTGAAGTCATGAGACTGTTCCTTACCATAAGATCTGCCTGGAATACGGGAAATGACTCTTGATCTCCCAGCTAGGATTTACAGTCATCCCAAGCAAACATAATTTTGGCCAGCAATTTGCCATAACTTGCTCTCCTTAGCTGTGGATCAGGAAAACAATAATATAATCAATTCATTACAAATAACTTAAGACAAAGTCATACGTAAAATTTCAGTTGTGGTTTGTAACCCCTTTTGATCACTACATATCCATTTAGACAAGTTCAGAGTAATTAAATTCAGAGTGTTTCATTAGATTTTAAGAGCTCTCCAAGTTGTTCAGATCTTAGGATGTTTGCACGCCTGTCACCAACTATCTTGGTTGATGATCTGTTGAGAACTTTTGGGTTATTGTTTTGGGGAATGAGGTCATGAGTTGGGTGAAATTACACTGACTGCCAATCCAGTGCCATACTCAAGTTGATAAGAACAGAGCAAAACTCAAGGGGGGGCATCTCAATACCAAGAACGTGAAGATCTTTCTTGTGGTATTGGCAAGAATTGTCTTTCTAACTTGCCTCCCAAGAACAAACCTAGGGAGCAATGAACCATGGGAATGATATCATTTGATTAGGATACAACAGATGTATCCTTGATATTTTGGGCAGAGCAAGATCGACATTCTGGGATATTTACCGTCTTTTGTACCTCTGTACTTGAGTATTGGAACTGATCTTCGGCAATGAAAAATGACATAAAATGGGTACACGAGAACACAAGTACACAGTAAAGTATGCATATTGAGAAACAAAACACACACAGTGCCCTGGTGATCAGGCCAACCAATCTGGAGCAAGATGGCTCCTGTCCCCTGGAATGGAACCATGGGACTATGGTGTCATATGAGAAAGTGGGTGAGTGGTGTTTGCTCATTTTAATTAATGAATATTTATATATCCAAACCTACTGTCTGGCACCAGCCTTCAGTGAGTACTGAGCTGCTTAGTTACATGGCTATGTTAAGTACATCCTTTCACACGTGCCGACATGTAAGACATGAAGAATAACTGTCAGCGTCCCACTGACATTCATGGCACCCTTCAGACTTGAAGGTGCCAGCTTCGTTCTTTAGGGCTGTCCCTGTTCTGTGATTCTTTATCTCTGCAGACAGAGAAAATAACACTTCCTGTACGAAGTGGTGTCATGTTTCTCTCTCAGACAAGCAGACCCTGTCTCCCCAGGCAGTTTACCTGTCATGGAGCAACGAGGACTGGAAGGTTGTTTCTCTGTGCCAACCCCCCCAATGAGTATGGTTCAGGGGGTGGACTCTTTTATATAGACATCATTCTAATGATCTCAGCAGTGGACCATACTGGAAGTGAGGGTATTATTGGATACTGGGGCAGCATAAAGGCCAAAAGAAAAAAATCCCAGATTTGTTCTTGCGAACGACGGAGGAAAAAAAAAGGTTCATGCCATCTTGAATTTCAGGCCTCCTCAGCCAGGGGTTGAAATCCAGGAATTTATTTACTCAAGCTTGACTTGATTGCATCGCCCAGCCTCCTGCAAGGTATACATGTTTTTATAAAATGTACTCTTGAAATGTTTTTCCAATAGGAAAAAGGCAAAGCCCCCGGAGGTTCTGCATGGTTGGACCAATCAGTTCCATCAGTGTGAATCAGAGACATCTTATACGCTCCTCCGAAGCTCTATCCATCTCTCAGTGTCTCATTCACCCTCATGCTGAGCTGTCATACCGTCTACAATCCCAGTAATTTCTGATGCCTCTGTGAGTGATTTTGTGCATCCAACCCTGCATTGCTTCCTAATCCCACTCCCCAAGTTCCTACATCTCCGTATTTCTGTCTGTGTTCTAATGGTAAACATCTCCTCTCCGCTTTTTGGCAGAGGGATAATGATTGCATTATGCTGTGTATTTGTTCGGCAGACATACATTTTTCTTTTTTGTAAATTTCAGTGTTTCTGTTTTGTGTTTCTGAAAAGACTCCTCATGTGCATCTGTTCATTTTATGAACTTATTTAATAGCTAGAAGAAAAGTGCATGTACCGGTAAATGCTGCCAGTGCTTACCTGTAATTGTATTAAGGCATCATTTCAGAAGGTCCTTGTAATTGTAGTAATGCCTCATGTCAGGGCTTGTGGCTCCTCCCAGTCAGGGGTTCGAACCTGCAAAGTCATCATTACTGATCCGGGGAGGTCATTGTGCACGATGCCTTGCATCAGCTTGGTGTGGAGGACACCCAGCCAGATTCCCCATGAGAAATGCGGGGCGAGAGGCCCAGAGGGTGACCCGTTTTCTGGTTAAGCGCACGATTCGATGCCGCCCTGTTGCAACATTGTAAGCCGCTGTTTCCCAGCACCAGCCTGTCACTACCTGCTCTGTCTGCACCCTTGGGTGAGACGGAATGAGCCGTGTTCGTTTCTCGCTGCTGAGACGTGTCTGTTCACATCGACCAGGTGGCTGCATCCCGCCGTCAAACTGTAAATCCTGTCACCGGCTCCAAATCTGGCATATCAGGATTTGCGAGTGTGTGTGCAAGTCTGTGTGCACAGACACTGTGTGCAAGTGTGTGCGTGCGGACGTGTACATTCCTGTGTCTGTGTAGATAAATGAGCACAGCTTCATATATATAGACACAGGCACATTATATATAGTTATACACACATACGCACAGAGGGCTCACAAAGTCTTGGGACATTTGTATAATTCTGTAAGGATCTAAATGTATAGGTCTCCTAACAAAATTCCATTGAGTAACAATATTTATCATATCTGTACATATATCTTCCACACATATATTGTGTCTTTTTTGACTGACTCATTCAGTTCTGCTCTTGCCATTTTGCTATTAATTGCAATTGTAGAAACTGGCTCCCAAAGGGATACTAAGCACAGACGTTTAGTGTTTTACGTTATTGCGAAGGTGTTATTAATTACAAAGCATTCAATGAGACTAAGAACGGCTCTTTTAGAATGATAATCTGGGGTTCTGCTTGACATGAATGTTTAACTACTAATTGTTTCTGATATATATTTTTGTTAACAAAAGAATGAATATTGTTGTTATATAACCGATAAACTCTTTTCACTGTTTTTAGCGAGTGCTCCAGGTTCTATGAGCGCTGTATGTATGTTTGTATGAATTTGTGGTCCGGGGTGTAGCTATAAACACGGCCCCTGTCCAATTTAATGTATAATATTACGTATTCATGGGCCCCTGTAAATATTGGACCCCCTGAATCTGCCCAGATATCCATGCTTCTCCTGTGCCCCTGCATATCGTACAGCAGATTGCTATACTTCTGCTTAATTTGCTCCGTTTTCAGTGTTTTATAGCTGTAATTTCCGACCTGTTTGTCACCTGTTCTAAATCCACCACAAGCGAGACCTAAATCCTCCATAAATCTGTCCCGAGTTTGCATGAACCTAATGCGCACCCTCTGGTTTATTACTGTGCTCCTATAAGAGCAGGAAACAGAGCCGGGTCTGATCTTCTGTTTATGGCAGTGTGCCCGTAAAAAAACAACAGCGATGACTTCACACCAGTGGAAAATTCCTAATAAATCTGCCTTGACACGTCGGGGGAAGACGCGTACGCGTGTGCCGCCGATTCATACCAGCCGGTTGCTCATGGTCATCTGTCCGCGGCTGCAGGGCCCTGCTGCTAACGTGCCACCCCGATGACAGACCGCGTGTGTCAGCTGACCCGCCAGCATGTGGTTCTCATAGTCAGTGGGGTGTATAGATGAGAGATCAGATGCAGCCCCTGTACACCATGTGCAGTAGCGTAGTAAATGGAGAGGATGGGAGCGTCTGCCCCACCTAAATATTCATCTGGATTCATTCATACTTTTAAAATATAGGTCTTAATAAAATGATTAAGGTTATTCTCTCCAGTATCAAACTCCCTCCTATGCTGACGCTCCTGTTCCTTATCTATTTGTTTATTTGTTTTCATGCCCAAAAGCCAAAGCAGAAATGGGAAGAAGAGTGGTCCCACCCACAAATGGGGCATTCCGACATGTGCAGCTGTGCTGGATTGTACAGCTTGGGACTGTCGAGGCTGGACCTGAGGCGGTAGCTGTCTCAGGTTGGTTGATTTGAACACAACACCTCAACTCTCAGCACTCCGGAATCATGATGTCACTGATCAGGTAAACAAAATGAACTGAAACAGCCTGAACCCAAGCAAAGTTAGTCTTGAATTTATTTCACCTAATGCAACTTTATCAAAGAATCTTTTTTTTAAAACTATCAGCCAAAGATTAGTAGATCCCTTTGATCAGAGGTTTAGCCTCTTGGCCAAAATGTAGAGGAGCCGTACAGAACAGACTTCCAGGAGATGACATCCTAAGGCATTTTGGCTGCACCCAGATGCAGAGGGTACTTAACCCTGTATTGTGGATGCACTGGTAGGTGCAGGTGGGCGGGGCCCTGAAACCTGACACCATGTTACCTGCCAGTGCACATCCTGCACTAATGAGAGCAATCGGAGGGGGCCAGGCGAGGCCTGTAGGGACACAGAGGAGAGTGTTTGCAAAAGGAATTCTGCCTTGCACACCCTGTGACAGCACCCCCCCACCACCACCCATGGCAACCCGCCGTGTTTTCCTTAAGAATCGGCATATTACGGGCCCCTTCCTCCTCATGCTCCTTGTCCTGGTGAGAAACCTGTAGCTGAGACACAAGCCAGGCAGACACTTTTCTTGTTTACTAGTCGATGCATTGACTAGTACAAATACTTTCTTCCTCCAGTGATGAAACATTTCTGTTTAGTTTCTGCCAACAATCTGAAATTGTGTCCTACATGTGGCATTTTAAGTAACGTTAGTTAGAGCTCACTGATTTATTACTGTCATTCGCTTGGTTGGCACTATAGAATTATATAATTAATCCACACCCTTCTTAGAAACTACTTTTGAGAAAGTTGTACATTATAATAGCTTAACCCATGTCTTTATCTAAAGCAACTTCAGTACTTTTATTCCTTTTGGCTTTTATATCGCAAGTGTTTTACTGATGATGTTGTTGCTGTTCAAGTGCACAATAGTTAACCCCTTCTAAACTCTTGAACCAGTGAACATTCCCAAATGGATTAAACTACAATAAAAGAGACATGAACTATGTTGCCAAAATAATAATGCATCAGCGCAATGCTAAATATGAGCTTATTTTGTCTTTGAAAGATATAAAAGGCTTATATTTAGTTCTGTCACAAGGTCCAGTTACCTTGCTACAGGATCCGTTCTTAACGTTTGTTTCTCCAAGCTGTGCAAACACAAACCGGATGACGAGTACATTTGCTTAGAGGGCTCTTCTGGATGGGCTGTGTGAGTAATTATTCTGGGAGTGACACCTTTCTCATGAACCTGCTTATTTTCCTGGCTAAAATTTGACTTTGATGACTGAGATGAGGGCAGAAGGGCAAACTAGCATGGGCAAAAGTGCATACATGGTAATGTGCACATTCAGCCACGGGCAGAGGAGATTCATAAACTTTTTGACCTCCTACATGATCTGCAGGATAATGGTCACACACGTAACCAATCACAGCTATTGTGAGGGTAGGATGCCAACGGGGAGATGGAAAGGTTAGCGCATGATGCTATCAGCGGATGTGTGATGCTATCTCTGCCCACTGGTCTCTGATCTGTACTAATGTAAATGGGGGGCTTTCATTTTCGTATCCCTGACCGATGGCGGCAGGGGATAGTGGTGAAATCGGTCCAGTTGCCCCTTTGGGTTAAAGATCAGCTTCTCTGTGCTTGCAGCTCAGGTGTGGGGGCCAGGATTTAGGAAGGTCAGATAAGCGGTAGATCCTGTGCTTGTTTCATTCCTGACCCTTATTTGGCTCGATTGGAGCAATTCATATTACTTTGCTTTCTTTCTTGCCATTGAAAAACAACCTGGGTGCAGAGGGCTGAGGCTTCAGGACATAGAGGAGTGCCAAGCAGAGAACCGCGGTATGTAAACAAAGCTGTGTGGCGGCAGACGAACAGGAAAAAGACGACACTGTGTTTTCAGCGGCAACAGTTGAACAATGTGTGCCGCAATTCATCAAAAATTGAGCGATCAAGTCCAAGCAGGCATGCAGCGGAGCACAGAAATCTGGGAGCGCTTGTTAAAAGCGGTGGTTTGCCTTGACAGAATTGTACAGTAGATCATTTCCTTCTTTTTAAGCCACGTCCCTCTGCATGTGCACATGTGCCCAGGGGCTGGTCTGCCTAAAGACTTTGCTTTCCCTACCTATCTTGCTGCCCTCGCTCTATGACTTGCCTTGGAGGTCGATGTTTAAAGAATTTGGCCTCAGGGTTCTTGGGTCGATGGGGGTGTGGGTGTAGAGTCTCTCACACCAGTGTGAATTCACCATTTTCACACCTGGGTGACAGTGCACAAGGTGCCCTTGATCCCAGTGCGCAGCGGGACATTTCTGCCCGCCGGTTCTCTGCAGTTCTGTGTTGGTGCCCTGCTTTCTCTTACATTGTCTCTGTGTTCTCTACAGAATAACAGCAGGTCTCTTGGCATTCCTGTTACAGCACAGTGATCCTTCCTACAGCAGGTTACGCTGCTGGTGATCTGCAACAGGCCTTGGCGTATCCATAGAAATGGATTGTGTGCCAATCCTAAAAGAAAGCCTGTCAGAGGCCTGGTCTAGAAGAAACTGCTGAGTGATGACATCACCTAGTTGTGTTTTAATGATAGTGTGAGTGATCATGGTTTTCCTCTGGTGACAGGGCCTTTACAGGGCCTAGGTGAAATATCTACGGGACTGAGCAGCAGAAGAATAAGTTAAAGGACCTACGAGCTTCCCCTCAAACAGATAGTTAACAATTGCGACACCCAGAACCGCAGATTCTATATACAAGGTAGACAAGCTGCAAGGTATAGTAACATGTCTTGCATCTACTGATTACTTGTACAGTAATCAGGCCTCATGGTCGGTCGGGAAGCTTGGGCCCAGAATGGCCAATCAGAAAGCTTGGGCTTGGAGTGGCCAATGGAGAGACTCTGGATGATTCTCAGTGAACCGCGTAGCTTTTGAATAATTGTTCAAAATTCTAAACTGGAGTTTTTTGAATGTTAACCAGCAAGTTTTCTCATGCATGTAGAAGACCACGATTCCTAACAGACAAAGGTGCAGCATGCATGTCTGTCTGATCGCTTCAGCGCAATAGAAAGGTAACAGGTGGCGCTGAAGTCAGACTGCTTAAACAGTTTAATTGTTATTATTTTTTCTTGAATTGTTAGTAATCAATGTGTGAGATAATAAGACTTCAACTGTGGCATCAGTTATAAAAGTTCCCCGCAAAATGAAGACAAAGCAGGCAGGACTTCGGCATACTAGTCCCAGGCCTGGAAATAAATCCCACTACAGGCAGTCGCCATGTTAAGAACGTCCAACTCATGAACAATTTGTACTTATGAATGGATCACCATAAAGCTCGTTTATTAAAAGTTTGGGTTACGTACAATGATTCATAATAATGTACACGCACTATTATGTGACGCTCATGAAAAAAAATTGTGGTGTCAGTGGTTTGTCGGCTCCCGGTACAGTACGTTATGTGGTTACTTTAATCAACACTCATTATTATCCTCATTCTTATCTTCATTATTATTACTCTATCATTATTATCATCGTTATTACTACTGTATCATTATTGCCATCAGGTGGGTTTCAATGACCCACAAGCCTTTGAGATCTGCATGGTTTCTGGTGTAGCAGGCAGCTGAACCAGTTTATTTACTTTATTTTATAATTTCTTACTGGTTGGGGCTAGGAATTTATGTGGTGTCCTTGCTGAGTCCTCACGGTTTGTCTGACACTCCCTCTATGGTAGCCTCATGTCATTTTGGCTCCTCCCATCTGACATCTGAGGAGCATCTATCCATCCGCAGACCTGACCTTTTCCTGGTTCCTCTTTTCTTGTGCTTGTGCCATGCCAGGTCTGCTCTCTATCCTCAGTTCTGCCTTTGTCAGATGGTTATTTCTCACTCAAACGGGGCTTTGTGAGATTATTTGTTTGATCATCACCACGCTGTGGTCGAATGAGCCAAAGCTTCTGGAAAATTCCTAAGAGCCCCTCGTGCCACATGACATTAACGATAACGCATTGTTGTTGTAAAGGTCAAAGTAAAATGTTATTCTGACAGAGAAAGTCCAGCCAAGTCATTAAAATCTTGGGGATTTACTATGTTTTCAATCTTAAAATATGACTCTTCTTCCAGAGAGTGAAACTTTGAGTCATTTGCATCTGTTAAATTCGTGTGAATCCTCCTATACATGCGTATGTAGCTAATGGGAAAGGCAGCAGGCATACTTACTAAGAAATCACTTGTTTTACTTTTGGCGACCAATAGCTCTTCAGATTGTCAGCAAGCGTGTGTGTGATAAGAATTTGACATTTACCATGTGATATTGCCCTCGTGCATCTAAAACCAGCATGCCAATGCATGGTGTTGGTACAGTAATGCTGCAGTTACATTGTGATATCATTTTAGTGGCAAACCCGGAATACCCAAAACCGTCCACATTGCTGGTGCAGTTTGTTATATGTGTACACAGTGTTGTCAAAAGATTTGCTATTTCTGTATTTTTCAGTCATAGGAGAAAAGGGCTGTATGTAGCTCGGTAGTTAGCGTACTATGCCTGTGATTGGGAGGTTGTTGGTCCGAATCCCATGGTTGACAGGGTAGTTTTATGATGGGTCCTTGAGTAAGGCCCTTAACCCCCCAGTTGCTCTAGGGACTGCTTTTGATTGTACACCGCTTTGGAAAAAAATATCTGCTAAACAAGTTAACGTAAATGAAAAATGTTAATGTAAATGAAATAATGTGCCTGGCTTGCAGCGAGGAGCCTTTCTCTGATTCGGTTATGGTGGCCACTTGTTAGCTCTGATGTTATACTCTTACACTCGGTAGGAATGACCAAGCAACTACACAGGGCTGTGGCGTTCTTCCACCCTCCATCATGAGAGGCGGGACCTTAATCAGCGGCAGTGGGGTGGGGGGCTTAGTACCAGCGCACCATAGGAACAGTTGAGGCCATCTCTAGGAGGTTCCTGGTCCAAATCTAGCTCAGCTGGATTAGATGGTTACCAGTTCTAATCCCAGGTATGGGGGACAGAAAGAGAGAGGGAGACAGAGGGCAAGGCTCTTAACCCCCAGTTGGTCCAGGAACTGTCTAATTATATGTTGCTTTGGATAAAAACATATATGAAATAAATTAGTTGCAATAGGATGTCAATAATTAAAATAACTGTCAATGTGCTGTGGAGGTGGTTGCCATTCTGAAGTTGAAGTTGAAGTTTATTGTCATGTGTACCAAGTACAGCGTACAGAGCACAATGAAATTCTTACTTGGGGGGGGGGGGGGGGGGGGGGG
>JABFDZ020000049.1:221440-233314 GCA_019775955.2 Pollimyrus isidori
AACTGTTCCTGAGTCGAGTTGTGCGTGAGTGAATTGTCCTGAGTCTCTTGCCTGATGGCAGGAAAGTAAAAAGTGCCTTCTGAGATATGGCTGTGATGCAGCACAACAACAGTTGAAGCTGATTAGGTACAGCAAGTATCAGCAAGCCATTTACGCTAGTGGGATCTGTCTCAGTAGATCTTTGTTGTCGCATTCATATTAAATTTCCCGGGACCCATGCATGTCACTGCATCCGCCACCATCGCTGCATGAGCTCACCAGCATGCTGCGCCTTATGCAGCTTCTCGACTCTCAGACCTTGGCACTCCCCCCCCAGTCTGCCCATAAATCACAGCTCGCTGCAGCCTTGGTCCAATCAGCCGGCCAGTCGGAACTGCCAGCGGCCTGATGTTTCTCGGCGAGCATGCGGGACCATGGGCTTCACTAGAGAGGAGGGGGGGGGGGGTAGAGAGCAGGACAAATCCACAGGGGCCGTGTCTCCAGCGCTGAGTGCCTGTCTGCGCTCTTCGCCAAGAGGAAAAGCCCCAAGAGAGCAGCCACTGGTGCTGTCCGCTGGTGGGCCGGAGTGTGCCGTGTTATACCGGGCCTGATGAACCCCTACCGCTGCTACTGCTGTTGGATCGGCCCGGCGGGGCCGCTGGCCAGAACTCCTCTGCTCAGATGCACAGCAAATATCCAAGCCATTGATGGACCAAAAAAAAAGACTAGAAGCAGAGCCAGCCAGCAACAAGTCTGAAAATGGTTGTCCTGAGAGTTTGGCTTGAAGAACTCCTTTATTAACGTCTCGGCAGTGCAGAAAATCGCAGAGGTGCGGAGGCTGGAGCCAGAAGGGTTTAGCAAGACTGAGCTCCTCCACTGCAAACAGCTGTTGCTTCCACTGTACAAGACCAGCTTTTATTTTTAATTATTTTCCATTTTAAATTTCTGCTGAAAGTTATGCAACTATTAACCCCAAAGCTACGTTTGTGAGGAAATGTTTTTTTATTATATAATAAATAATAATAATATAACACTTGAGAGAGCAAAAATTTCAGAAACTATTTGGGGCACCGTGTTACCAAACTACTTTTGGTTTACGCCCATGTGGTACATCACTTCCTGTCTGGCTCGGCCGCCAACCCGACCTCGGCCCTGTATTCCTCAGCAGATTCATTCACGGTCTCTGCATATGAGAGCTGCTTCCATGTCGTCGAGATGAAGTTGCTTTCTGCATGGGAATTATGCCACTAAGGGCAGGGGAGCCATTGCTAGAAAATAATCCTAATTATTTTCCATGGCTCGATGCTTCCATATCACCTCGGCCCCGGCTGGGTTAAACCCAAGGCTTCCCCAGATGCACCACTGCCAGAACAGTGAGGTCACACAGATTGATATACATACCAGCTGACAAAATGGGCACCCCCAACCCTAAACCAGCCCGTTGAGTCATGTTAGTCCTGACACACAGGACACTATTAAGACCAAGGAGAGACTGCCTCTCCATATTCATCGCATTTACTTCTCTTTCTCTCATCCGCTGTCATTGAAAACAGAAGATTTTCTTGATGCCAGAGACTTAAATAAGCTGAAGCAGACCGATGCGTTTGTCTGTGTGTCGTGTGAGAAGACTGAATTCCCATCAAAACCCAGCTGTTCTCGGCGATGGGTGGCAGTGAGTTATATTCTCTTGTCATACCCTAAAAGCAGACAAAAGAACCGGCTTAAGGCCTGGAGCAGAATTAATTTTGAAGTTAGGGAGGAATCAAGCGATTACACTTATGTCTTTATTTATGATAAAAGGATAAATATCAGATTGAGAAGTGAATTGATTTTAAACAGACGCATGAATGAGAAAAAATAAAATCACGCTCTATGTAAGCGGGGCGACGTTGGTAAAACCCCGTCACGATGCGAATGGGAAACACATGTCTGTCTAAATGTGCTCAGATGGGTGAACTCCAAGAATCTTCCCTAGGAAGTTCACCGCTTAACCTAAACCCACCGAGTTCGCGGGCTGGGCCTTCCCATTCTACTTCTCTCAGGGGGCTTCGGATCCCAGGTCTCCGTCGTGTCGTTGGGTCGCTCTGCAGGGTACGCCACTCAGCTGGAGTGTGGTCCTCCTGCAGTCAGTTACTCCTCACCACTGAAATGGGACAGAGGGCCTTGTGTATTGTACTGATTAGAAGGTTGCTGGTTCGAATCCCAGGGTCAGCAAAGTGAATTTACCATGGAGCTCTTGAGCAAGGTCTTTGACCCTCATTGCTCCAGGGATGGTCTGACCCTGCCACTTTGGATAAAAGCATGTACTAAATAAACAAAATGTAAATGCATGTAAAAGAGCATGCTGCTCTGTAAATCAGCGTGTGTACTGTATTATGTAAATCAGATACTCTTCCAGAGGGTGATGCCAGTGAAATTTTGCACATAGATAAAACTAAATTTCTTCATGTTAAAGGAAGGTGTGGGGGAGTTAAGGGCATCCGGACTGCTACGTCACTGCCTCCTACAGGCCTGTCTGGCACCTACAGGGAAAGATACACTCTCTCCTGCATGAAGGTGAGAAACTATATAAAATAACATCAACCTTTGGTCAGCAGGCAAGATGGTGTTTAGCAAGTTCCTTTGTTAAATGGCCCTCATATTTTTTGCATGATGATTGTGTCTATTTTTCTTGTTTCTGGCCAATGAGAAATGGTGAAAGTGCGATGTTCGCAGAGATGACTGTGAATGAAGCTATAATATTACGCAGCTGAGATGTTGCACAGCCCCCCACCACCGGGGGCCGAGTGTCGCATTAGAGAGGGGGTGGCTGCTAGTGCTGGGGCAACAGTTAAAGTGAGCATTCTCTGGGGGCCTTAGGAAGGCTAATCTGCCCCATGTGAGCATGCCATAGGCGCTGGAATGCTGCAATCCGTTATGGGGGGGGAAAAAAGGGGCAGAGTCTTAATCTGTGTGCATGGGACGGGGGGTGGGGGGGGGGTTCTAGCTGAGAACCAACTGCATCCAAACTGTGCTGTGGCTGTTCACAATAACAATCCATATATCGACCATGACACCTTCCTGCCTAGTGCTCCACACAGAAAGCCCTGTCCATCACAAGCCTCTGCACAGACTCGTCCTAAACCTGGTTTAGAGATGCGATCAACCTTAAATCTTAACTTTGGTTGTATCTGACCTACCATCTGCAGAACATGGTCATCTAGAAATCATATAGAAAACCACCAGTATTTATCACGCTAAGCAATGGCAACAACTGAAACAAACCTTGTGTACTAATGAAGAAATTTTATACCACAAAAACACAAGTAGTTGCATGCGATCCTGAAGGTCAGGAGAGCCGTACGGTGACATTAATGCATTCATATTCCTCAGTCTTGATAGTTCACATGCGATCTCTATATTTTTTGTTTATTAGCTTTGCAAAAACAGCTCTGATGATTATGTCCTGAGTCGAGCTGAATGCATGGAGATGACATGTAGGAGTGCAGAGACATGTCTGTTCGTAAATTACCCCCACGGACCCCTGCTCTTGCCATAGCCCAACAGCCCTTTAAATTTGGAAATAATAATAATTTGCATGACAATGCTGCCCTCGGCTCCTGCTACTACTACCCACCTGCCCTAATAAAAATGTAACATTATTAAGGCCCATCTTCACGGTGTCCTCAGATTAATGGCCGCCATGACGGCACAGAAAAGCCGGGACTGCAGTTGGTTTAATTCCATTGTGTGATAAGCACCCCCCATCTCCCGCCCCCGCCCCAAATCCCGGCTGACAATCTCCTCGAGGTACATGGGGGTAGCCTCGAGTGGAGGGGGGGGGGGGGAGGCCAGGCAAAGCTGGTGCTTGATGGCAAACCCCCCCCAGCTGTCCTGGCCTACAATGGGCTAAGC
This sequence comes from Pollimyrus isidori, assembly GCA_019775955.2. Lineage (NCBI taxonomy): Eukaryota > Metazoa > Chordata > Actinopteri > Osteoglossiformes > Mormyridae > Pollimyrus > Pollimyrus isidori. The sequence continues at coordinate 225,314 of JABFDZ020000049.1, forward strand.
ATCCTTTGTGGAATTAACGGTTCGTAGGAGTGGGAGAACAATGTATGAGAAGGGAGGCGAGCTGTGTTCCCATACACAGTCGCCCCCCCCTTCCGCCCCCACCCTTACCAACACAGCTGATTTGAGGCTCAGCCTCACACGCGCGCACACACCTGCACGCCACACACAGACATTCCCAAATACACATGTTCTGTACGCACAAGGGTACGCACCTCCTCATTCCAAAGCTATGCACATACAGACACGCACCACTGACAGCCAGGACACAACCACCATGCCTAGCAGACTGTCGGTTTGTCAAGACCCCCGACTAATTTGTAGTGTCATATAGGCCCTTGTTTTTGGAGGGGAGTAAAACATCAGGGGGTTAGGATGAGGTCATTTCTTCGGTCCAGTGGGCAGAAAGAAGACTGGAGGGGTGAGATAGGGTGGGGTGGATAACAGATAAATGAAGTGGACCAGGGTCATTTTATTAATCAGAAAAACTTTATATGTTGTAGTTGAAACTTTGACTTTTCAACTGCAAAGCAGCAGAAAACATTAAATGCGATTCATGGGTACAGCATGAGTCTGTAGTTAAATCAAATCGTCTTTCAGAATTTCCAACTTTACTCAATTAAATGATATTTTAGAGTGCTGCAATGGCACTGTGGTTAGTGCTATCGCCTCACACCTTTGGGAGTCTGGTTCGAGTCTCTGTCAGGGTCCCACGTGTGGAGTTTACATGTTCTCCCCCTGTAGTTGTGGGGTATCCTCTAGGTTCTCCAGTTTTCCTCCACAGCCCAAAGAGATGCTGAGGCTAGTTGGAGTTACATGTGCATGTGAGTGTGCCCTGTGATGGGTTGGTGCCCTGCGATGGGTTGTTCTCTGCCTTGTGCTGTAGTCTCCATGGACCTCTCACGAATGGGATAAGTGGTCACAGAAGATAGATGTAATAAACAATGGTCGTAAGTCAGGCTTAGAATTCACAAAGAAGGAAGAACTGAAAAAAAAAACAGAAAAACAATAACAGATTTAAGTGATCAATTAGCACCAGCAGGCTGCTCATGCTAAGTGCAGACTGAGAGGGTGAACAGACTACAGAGGGGCAGATGGGGGGGGGGGGGGGGGTGGTCTGGTTCCATTGCTATGCATTTGAAGTAAATGCTGGCAAAGGCCTGGCCAGTGGGTGTGAAGGGGGTTTGTTGCCTAAGTTGTGGGGGGGTCCAGCGAGATTCTAGGATCTGACCCTTAGGGGGGCTCGGCCCCCAAGAAATACAAGACAAAATCACTGAATGGATTGAAAGTTATTTTTCTGGGGAGCACTGACAAAAAATATATGCGGGCTGAACTTAATCTGCTTTTTCTCCTTTAAAATTACTAAAATTCATTTTCCTGTGCCTCCCAGTTTGGCCAGAATTGTCAGGAATTATAAACTGCGCTATAGCCAAAGTCCCCGGGAAGTCCCAGACGAGAAGAAAAACAAGATGCAAATGAGTGCATTTGTGTGCGAGTCCCCTTTTGTTTACCCAGACAGCTGATATGCACATCACATATATCTCCACATGCCTTAAGGCCGCTGGTTAACCCTCTCCTGCTCTTCCACCCCCCGCTCACCTGCATGGGCCTCCCCATGAGATTTCCCTCTCTTTTTCAAGGTGTAAGAAGTGATATTCACACACCTCGTCAAACATAAATGATGCAGGATATTCCTGTTTCATAAGTCCCATATGAAAATTACTTGTAACGGCCCCATCCCGTCTCTGCGGACCAGTCCTGGTTCCGGTTTGGACACGGTGTAACGGCCCCATCCCAGTCCTGGTTCCGGTTTGGACATAGTGTAATGGCCCCATCCCAGTCCTGGTTCCGGTTTGAACATGGTGTAACGGCCCCATCCCGTCCCTACCGGCCAGTCTTGGATCCAGTTTGGACACAGTGTAACGACCCCATTGCTGGCCTCCCTTTATCCAGTCACTGGTGTGTGGTGCTCCATGAATTCCCACACTCGTCTGGCCCAGCTCTGTCAAGTCCAATCAGCGGCCGGATCTGTATTGATTTCCAACCACCTGTGCCAGGCGCCTCGCTGCTTTGTGGGCACCCCACTCCCACCATCCTCCTCGGCCCCTCCCCCTTCCCCGCAACGACCTTCCAGATTCTCTTGGCTGAGGCCAGCCACCGTTTCCCGGGGCAACTGTCACCGAGTTTGCTGTGCAGTCCATTAGTCAGCCATTGTGAGCGTTTAGCGGGGCAGCGGGGTGTGTCGGAGAGCCGTGGAGAGGCCAGAGAGCTGCCGGGGCACACTCTAATAGGATGAGAGGCCTCCCCGCTGAGAGGAAGCCAGGAGCCCCGGCCCTGATTTGGAGCTCTGTGTGTCTCAATCTACTGGGGGCCCTTGAGTGGGCAGCTAAGCTCTAATCCATGGCACGGACGCACACACGCTCCCAGACTGCCCGCCCATGTGGCTCACACGCACACATTTTCTCAGCTCACAAGTGCATTTCCCATACAAAATACAGTGTCATTTAAATCCATCAACAGGACATAATTTCTCATTGTCAATTTATTTTTATGTAACGCCTTGCACAACATTGTCACCCCGTTGGCAATCTATTACTACATCTTCGATCCAAAGTGGCAATTGACAGAGACAATTGCAGGTCTCAATATAAACAGTAATAACCCCTAAAGTTTCCCGTCTTGCTTGGACTTCCATTGTGTGGCTGAGGCCTTCACATCAACATGCTGATAAGCATTACAGAGGAAGGCGGTCACTAGCCTCTGACAGGGACGGTATGTCTCTCTTCATCATCATCCCTCTCTCTCACCACGTCTCTCTTTTGTTTGTAGTTTTAGCTTTGCACTGTACTGTGACACCTCCACCAGCCCCCCACCCCTTCCAGGACTGGGGAGGAGTGACTCCAACGGCCCCTGAATGACTGAGGCCCTAAAAATTTGGAATATCATTGAACTGGGTCCAATATGATATGCGGCTCAACATCCTTAGTCCCCTCAACCCCCCCCCCTTCGGAATCCTGCCAGGAAACCACTGCAGGTGATAGTGATCCAAGACGGCTGTTGGGTGTGTAATTGAGTGTATGTACATCTTAATATTATTCTGACATCACTTCCTTGGCCTACATACATGTGCACCAAAAATGGGGGGATTATGATGATTCCCTGAATGCCAGGGGGCCTTAAAAATTTGGAACACAGTTAGATTGGTTTGGGTTAGTCTTTATATGGTTTATGGGGTCCAAAATCCCTTGTGGCGCCCCCTGCCTTTAATTGAAAATTAAAGACGATTAAACATCTAGAAAGTTCTCCAGGGTTTCCAGCTATATAGATCAGTCCAATAAGGCATTTCAGGGAGCCATTACATGCTTAATTTTCTTACTGATGCACATTGCTGTTGTGTCAAAGCCAGGCTTTTGGTATACTCTGGACTTCCGGTCACTATGTTTTCCCTCATCGCTAATTCAGCATTGCAGGTGAGCGCCCAGAGTTGCTGTTCCGTTGTATCAGTCTGCATGTAAATTTTTTTTTCCAGCCTATCAAATAACATCTAATATGATACCATCTTTGCTAACAAAACACATACCGAAAACATGATCCATCTTTGTGGAGGATTCAACAATACGTGCTGTTCAACACACAGAACATTTTATCTGGGAAATCACAGACATCTATTTAAAAGCGCTATAAAAATATACAAAAAAATACGATGTTCAGGTTGCTATAATCAGCAGGTCAGTATGGTCAGCAGAATCCTTTATAAAAAAACAAAAGGTTATATCAGACTTTTTCAAAAGCAAACAGACATGACTTAATCCCCATCCCCCCCACCTTTTTGTTGAGACTGACTGGATGACAGGGCAGCCAAGCCTCAGTGCCCAGATTTTTTCCTTGCAGTCACTCTCAGCCTTTGTAATGATCTGTAATGTGGGGGGATCCTTTCGCCACGTTCACAGCTGGTGTACGTTTACACTTGTCTTTGACGCATGAAGAACTTGTGTTGAAGTCAAGACCGCCTAAACCAAGACCAAGACATTGCCAAGACCAGAGGATATCAAGACCAAGACACTGTCGAGACTTGAGGGTACAAAGACCAAGACCAAGACACACTAAGGCGAGACCAAGACTGAAAACAGACTAGGGATAGAATTGACATCACATTACTCAGATCAACTGTAGAGAAAAGAGGCATTGATGTAAAGTGTCATTCGTAATTAAATCAAATTCATGTTATCTTTTCAATCATATTGTCTATATGTCTCATTTAAAATCTTCCAGTTTTGTCATAGTTATGAGGCCTGATGGAAAATAATATACTCAGCAATCCTCTCCTACTGTATAACTGTTATATCAGACCTCGTCAAGGGAAAGAGATGGGATGTACCAGAAATATGCTCATATTAAGTCTCTTATACCAGGGACAGAGGCCTCGGGTAAGCTATGAATACGGCTATGTAATGTGTTGTGTCCGTGGGCTGTGCAGGGCGGCAAAGGAGCAAGATCCAGACAGGAGTGAGGGCAAACGGACATTTATTGCACAGCACCACGACATAAAACAACATTATTGGATGTAACATAATGACCCTTTGCTTTGAATTTAAGAGAATGAGCTTCCAGATTGACTTGCACCTCCAAGACTGTGCTTTCTAATGAATGTAAAATACCTAATTTATTTGAATTATAGCTATGCTACACATTTTGCAGACATTTTCAGACATTTCTTTTCCAACTTCGCTATGATGCGATGTGTATGACGTGTGTGGACTGTGAAGCACTGGTGGTGTCCATTGAGAAAATGTATATAATGTGACGTTTTTAAAATAGATGTATCTGACTGGTTGCATTTCAGTTGAGGCGCATAATCCCATCGAGACCGCTATGTCGGAGACCAAGACAGGACCGAGACCACAAAAATCTGGTCTTGAGACCGGTCACGAGACCAAGACCGGTCTTGATAACTACAGCACTATGAAAAACTTCCACGCGCAGCGAAATATAGGCAGTTCCTGAAGCATGATTGGCGAAGGCTTCCATATCATCATACCGAGCTCCGGTCCCAAGCCCTCCCTCCGTCTGGCAGCCTTGAGGGTATCGTTTTGGATCTCAGCGGTGTCAGAATGGAGCACAATCAGCCCGGATTGCCCCTTGCCAGCATGTTAATAATGTGTGTGTGTGTGTGTGTGTGTGTGCGTGTGTGTGTATAAAATAACGTCTATAATGTATGAGTCCAAGTTTAGGCTGTAGGACCTGTGGCAAGGGACATCTTTATGTAGGGAAAACATGAGTTTGCCTCCAGTACCTAATGTCAATCAACTGATGGACTTAAAACCAATAATAAACTATTGTATACTGTCACTGTCCAATGAGAAACACCATTGCCAAAATGCCATTATTTCAGGATTGTGGAAACACATTTTCTCAAGCTAATTAAAAAAAAAGTAAAACAACGTAATGAGACGCCATGACAACATTTTAATATTTAAAATGGACATATAGGTTTGTTGTTGTCAGCAAGTTACAAACTAATCTTGCTATGTATTAACAGTCAAAAATTATGTTAGTTAGCTAGTTATGAATGCTAAGTTGTTAAAATTAGTGATATAAAGTGATTAGTACAAACAAGCATTTTCAATATGAATGTTAACTAGTGCAAACAAATATTAGTTAAAATGACGAGTTGACAGCTCCCTGGCATCTGGCGTGACACTCACGCTGTCAAGACAATCACGCTCATGAAAGAAATCTTACAGCAAATCAAAAGCGGATCAAAGTTGGAAACCCTGTAATGGGTGACTTTCTAAAACATTTTTAGCGGCCAATTAGCTGTCAAAATTATCAGTAGACAGAGTAGAATGGGCGTATTCTATCTAGAGCAAAATGTCACAATTGTAAAAAAAACAGTGGACATGCATGAGATTCTGGGAGCTGGAAGTCATTAGACTGGTGTGTCTGCGTCCATTTGGACCTGTAAAGGTCATCCTACATACTTAAAATAAAGTCAACATGGAGGAATTTTGGTCCTCTACTCCGCATATCCCGATCTTGACAGGGGGGTCTCCCAGTAGGGGAGAGACACCACTGTTGTCAAATGTATATGGTTTCATTTCAAGGGAAGTGGTTATTTAAGTAGGCGATGGTGAGATCCCGGACAGCTTTGAGAGGTTTGTGTTCTCTGGGTGAATTGGTGTTTTCAATAGAGGCGAGGCACCCCACCTTTCTGTAAAGCTATCTGTGAGAGGGAGGAAAGGGACCCTGAGGTTGTATTTCTACTTGTTAATGTCTACTGTACATATCTCTGAGCCACTTAATGAAAAGATAGCAAGCAGGCAGAGAGAGAGACGCCCAAGGGAAGGGTCCTTAGGTAATCGGGCTTCCTCTTCTGTGGTTTTCATTAACAGTTTGTAGACCAGATGGCCTCCTATTGATAAAAGGGCAGAAGGAGAGATATGGTGGGGAAATTGTGTCAATTCAGTCACCCTACCAGAAGGTGGAGCCACTCATGTCTAGGGCACCATTAAAAGGTCCCATCTTTCTTCCTAATAGTGGACAAGAAGTTAGAATCACAGAGGTATACAGAAAAGATACTGAAACTAAAGAAAAAGCAGTTTTTCCCAAATCAATTATTGAAGACAAAACAAAGCTGTCTTAAGTGTCAGATTTAACCTGACTTGATTTAACAGATTAGGATAGAAAAATTTCAATGATTTATCTGCAACATTTTCATTCTGGATTTGGTTTGCTTGTATTTTTAAGATGTTGGCATGAAAGTTAGTGGTGCAAGTAACTACATTATGAAATGACACAACATCAAATCCATTTAAAAGTCAAGCAAAATGTGTGAAGCGGTAGCGTTCTGCAGGCGATCGAGATCTGGTTGTAGATGTTTTTGTAGTGTGGCCAGGAAAATCTGCGGCATCCATTTATAGTACTTTCTGGTAGCAGGAGACCTTTGTGGTGGTTAAGAGACTTAAAATATGGGGTATATTAAGTCAAGAAAGACACGTGTCCACTAAAATATTATGAAAAGTTTGTGAAAGCTGATTGAAAAATCGTGAAAGCACTTATTCATAGAGGTGGCATTTGGTTAATTTCAGCTGTGAGGTTGTGGCCCTGTTGCTGAAATCTGGGTGCTTATTGGGTCTGCTGGACCGATCCGGCCCTGGGCACCGGCACATTCCTGCCAGCTGTTTTCTCATCTGCTTGTTTACATGGACCCAAACGAGGGAGGGGAATACAAATGGGAGGGGGGAATGGGCCTGGAGACTGGTTTTAGGGGGGTAAGTTCATATAAACACATCCTGCCACTTCTTGGGCCCATCTGGAAGTCATCATGACGGCGCGGGCTGGCATGACGTCCGCCGCACCAGGACCTGAGAAGGGATCGCGTGTCACACCGAATGCTGACTACTGCATTCAGAGCTGTCAACATGTCCCAGCAACCTGGCGTGTGGTGCAGCCCGCTTCAATTTAATTGGGGGGCCAGGCCAGGGGGCGGGGCTGGCAGAGGGATGGCGGGACTTCCGCTACCAGACTCGGGGTCCTGTTACCTGCTGAGGCTCTAGCACACACAGCCATGGATGTACTGCCTGGGGTTAGCAGGTCAAGACCCAATTACATCTCGGGGCACTTTCTGACGGGCAGAAATGCCCGGGCCGGGATTTGCTTATTCTCCCAGGGCTTGCCCGTGCAATTAGAATTTTCACTGCAATTATGATCAGGTTGCTTTCCAAATATGAGGGGGTGGAGCCGTCATTCTTGGTAATACTGCCTCCCGGTTCGTCAGTCATCTCCCGAGGGAGTGGTGGCTGTTTATTGTGAGAGGAGATAAAAGGAAACATGGCAGGAGACTCGACCGGCCTCAGTGCTGGGGCATCCAGGGTGTGTCTGGGGGGGGCGGCGGCCGGCCGCCCGGCGGGGGGGGGGGGGCGGCGGGGCGGGGGGGGGGGGGGGGGGGGGACGGGCGGGGGGGGGGGGGGGCGGGGGGGGGGGGGGGGGGGGGGCGGAACCGCA
>JABFDZ020000049.1:240453-272237 GCA_019775955.2 Pollimyrus isidori
CAGGGTGGTGGGGGGGGGGGGGGCGGGTTACCGGAGCTGCATCTGTGAAGAATAAAAAAGGGTACCACCTGGGAAAACTGCCAACAGAAAAGGGTCGTCCAAGAACCTAAAATAAATAAGATCCCATTTTACATTAGCTTCTGGAGCGACCAGTAGCTTACCCCTGTGGCAGAAATGAGTCCCTTCTCTGCGCCGCCTCCTTCATCATGGATGACTAAGGACTCTCGTCCACCTTCCCATAATGCTCTGGGATCAGAGGACTGGCAACTGCAAGGGCCCTGTGGACCGGTGCATTACACTGCGGTGGTGATGAGTCACACGGGCTTGGTCCATACCACTCGTCACCCCCCTCCCACCTGTCATGGTGGGCTCTCGGAACCGGTTAGACATGCTGAAGAGCGTGTGACCGCGGGGTAGGAAACCACAGCGACAATCCACTATCCCCACAGGCCCTCGTTTGGAGCTGAGCACAAGCACACGTGTGTCTGTGAGGATCCGCCGCAGCCCGTTCAGAAATCCGTGTCCTGCCACCTCCTTGCCATCACTGTAACCTCCTGATGGCATTCGGTGGCCCCTACATTCCCTTCCCTCTCTCCTCTTTACTCTCTCTCACTCTTTCCTTTGACTTCTCTTCTTCCTCTCTATTAGAGCCACATTTCCCATCCCAGTCTTCGGAGACCCCCAGGTGCTTCATGTTTTTGCTGCCTCCCAAATCCCAGCCAGGAGGTGGGAGGGAGCAAAAACCTGGACTGTCTGCGGGTCCCCAAGGACCAGGTTGGGAAACACTGTATTAGCGAGTACTTGGCATGGTGGTCCTTCATAGGTATATGTTTAATTGACCCCTGACTTCTGTGATCTTCCCCCTGTTCCTGTCTGTTCCATGTTCACTTTCATTCAATTCCTAAGGGGGACCCTAACACTGTCTCAGTAGACCCTTCTGACCTGGTCCAGATGAGGTTTGGAAGTACTCCATCCAGGCAGCGACTTCACAGAGGTCTGTCACACCAGCAGCCCGCTCACAGCACTGTGCATGGCTCATATTTTGCTCTGGTTTTTGGTATAATCTGGAAGTCTGTAACTGGAACAGTAGAAGTCTTTGAAAGAGGCCAAAAATGCAAATGATCTCTCGGAGCAAAGATTTTGCATCAAATCCTAATATAAACGATGCCATTCTGTTTTATTCCAACATATAAACACAGTATCGAAGGGCACAAATTACGTATTTGCAGTTCCATTTCCCGATTTTACTAGAATCCAGAGCTAAAAGGAAGCTCTGTTAAACTCAGAAAATATTCATATCCCCGTCACTGCTGCGTATCTCTAGATTTCATCAGCACAGACCATAATTGTGTGTGTGTTTGTTATTATATGTCTCAACAGTAATTATTAGTTTGGTATGTGGTCCTGCATCTTTCAGAACATGTAGGTGTCTCTGATGATGACAGACACATTTCAGTCTGCCTGTTACTGGCTTGTTTCAGTTTATAACTGTTTGTTTAAGTTACCAGTTCATTACAGTCTGCCTGCCTGCTACTTGGGCCCTGCTTTTTCTTCACTCTTTCCTGAGCTATTGTGCGCCCTGTTTTGTTCTGTCCTGGAAGGCTGTACTGGCAATGCTGGCTTACCTAAACTGAGGGGGTGGGGGGGGATGGGCCACATCATGCAGTCTGCTTAAGTGACTTGCATCTTTTAAAGGGACGGGAGGTGCATTCATGCCCCCGGCAGGGATCCGAGTCACTGCCATATTATGGGAAGAGGGATTTCCCAGACTCAGTGTATTGGGCAGATTGGGATGATTAATGACGTGGCGGCGAGTGTGTGAAGCCATCCTTTCTCGTGAATGCCGTAGACGGGTGACTTTCAAAATTCTCTCCATCCTTTGCTGTTAGCCCACCCTTCTGCCAGCCTGCTGACCTGCAGAACCAGTCATTCAGACCCTGGTACCCAATCGCTATAAAAGCTGTAGCACAGCTTGTTTTTAAACTTGAAAAATCACACGTGCTCTGATAGGACACTTGTCACTAAACAGAAAGCAGGAAGTGCCTTTTTGGCTGGGCCATGCCTGTGATCAGGCGACAAAGACATTACCCCTGAGTTCTCACAAATTTTAACATAATGACCTTGGTGCCATTTTGTTGCATTTAATTTTTGCATGCTTTTCAGCTCCCTTTGGAACTAATTTACATAATGCACACCTAGCTAAGCATACTTGCTGTGGTAGGCTTCCAATCAATGAGGCATGTCAACGGTCCCCAGTGGCCATTCGGGTTTCCTGTGTGTGTGACAGCTGATGAAGATTAACCGTCTTGGTAAAAGCCGGTATGATATTTAAATGTCTGGTTGTACAGAGCTGACCATGATGCAGACTCTTTAGGCCAAGCTGTTATATTTCTGGCAAAATTCATAGAATTCATTTCAAATGTGCAACTTTTCTCTACATGGGTTTGCAAGCATCTACGTGCATCTTTTAAAATCCCCCTGTGATGACTATTCTTTGGGCCAGAGATGGACAGTCCCGGTTGACAGTGATTACGACAGAAAAGTTGGGAATTTTCCCTTGATGTAAACTCCCTGTTGAGGAATTTTGGTTCCTTTTACCGTGTGCTGGTGTCACTGGGACAGGGAGGCCATGCGCAAGCGATGTGATGTGATGTGGCGCGACCACGCCTGTAGCCTGGGCGTCTGGAGCTTGCTGCTCGGAGACTGTAGCTGCCTAGCTCATCAGCTAAGCGCTGAAATGTAGCTAAAGTTCACTGACGGACCACATCCGGGCATCATCACACTCCCTCTCCGCCTGCAAGAAACGCCTCAAGATCCAACTGTTTCATGAATTCCTCTGCTTGCCCGATGCCTTTTTACATTCCTGGAATGTTCTTATGTTGCATTTCTGGTCACTGAATCATGTTATTAGGATCTTGCTTTGTTAGATGCGGATGCGGCAACTCCTGCCCTGATGCTAAATAAACTTGTTCCAGCACATTCACTGTAAGCTCAGCCTAGCTACACTTATGCTAAGTTAACCCCTTGTCAGCCATATGTTTGCAGTGTGCTGTTTGCCTCACTTGTTTGTCCCTTTGGACAAAGGCATTTGCGAAATGTGTAACTGTAACTCCACATTAGATGTGAGTGTGTATGTGTGTGTCCACAAATGAAATGAATGTCTCCACGATAAAAACCTATTTTGACTATTTTGACATTCATTCGGTCACTAAAAGGGAAACGCAATTTTATTCAAATCTGTGAATACAATCAGAAGACTAAAAATGCCAAATGTCTTGTAATTTGTTCAGGTACTAATGATTAAGGTTAGGGTTGGGTAGGGATTATGATTATCATTGTTGGCCTTAGGGATTTTCACATAGAAATGAAGAGTCCTAACATAGGGACCAAATGTCTTTGTATGTGTGTGTGTGTGTGTGTTATGTATATGTTACATTTAATTACATTATATGTCACATTATTTGATTACTTATGGTTAAGGTTAGGGCTGGGTAGGGGTTAAGGATGTCATTAATAGGATTAGGGTTTTGCCCATAGAAATAAATGGAAGGTCCCCACAAAGATATAAATACAAATGAGTGTGAGGATGAGGCAGGGCAGTATATACACTGAGGAAGATAGACAGCCAACAGCAAATCAGGTGAGGGGTCCATCTTCAAAGATACAATGAAGATTGTTCATTAAGCCTTATGAGCCAGAGGTGAGGGAACGTTTCTCTCCCAGCAGCTGAGCACGTTTGTACGCACTGCATCATACCATTACTGATGGCTTTCTTTCTCTGGGAAGAGGCATAGATCATCCCAGTGGTCCATGAACTGGCCAGTGAGCTCATGGGCTGGGGCCTCTGTGGTTTGCCCTCAGCCTCCAGGTCTGGCCCTCGCCCTTTGGAAAGGAAAGAAGTATTAAAAACTGGGTGGTTCGCCATTAAGTGACATCTGTGCACTTTTAGCAAAAAACTAAACTGCAAACAGCAATAAAAAAAATCTAAAATATTTCCTGCCGATAAGTGCCTTTCTGGGAAACTAGCAAACATCTTATTGCTGCATACATCGTCAGTAGGCTCTTGTCAGTCATGTGTTTTAAAATTGACCGTTTTACATAAAAACCATTTACTTTTCCTCTTTCAATCAATCCAACAGTGAGTCGCAATCAATGCTTCTCAGACCAGTCCATGGGGACACTGAGACAGTCCACATTTTTGTTCCCTCCCAGCTCCTGGGCAATCATGAAACACCAGAAACATAGCACAGGTGCACTGGGAGCCGGGAGAGAGCAAAGATGCAGACTGCTGGGGTCACTGAGGTTTTTTTTTTATATTAAAGATGTTGTTCATTTAACAGTCCATTCCATAGTGTCTGAGATGCTTTCTAAGATTTAAATATCTAAGTATGAGATGCTGGTAATCCCCCGGTGCCGCTCTGGTTAGTGATACCCCTTAGAATCGCAGTCCTCAAAAGCTGAAGGTGAGATGCTTAACATATAAAGAATTCAAAACCAGACTGGTGCACCAACTGTCCAAGAGTCGGTCTGGGTAATTTAAGTAGAAACCGCCATTCAGTTTGTCCGTTTCTCTAGGAAAAAGTCAATAACTGAAAACAGGAGGTAGTTTATTTTGAACACATTTTAATTTTATTGCAAACAATAGAATACAAAAGATAAGCTTCTGTAAAGACAATAACATGTTTGAACTAAGAAAAAAGATTTGTTCAATTGCCAACCTCAGAACTAAGATATGTGAAACGGAATGAGAGATAAACTTTTAAAAATAAAAGTATGTTGGTAATTTCATAAAGAAAAAACTCTTTACAATGCAGCCATAGCTTCAGATGAACATTAGCATGTTTGTTAGAATGAGAGAAACTTCCAGTATTTTCAAATCAAGTTATCACTAAAGGTAATCTGGATACAACTAGGTAATGAAAAGGACACATATCTGAAGCAAAAAATGTACAATGATAAATAACACGATGGTAGCAATCCGTACCGTATTCATATGACTGTGCCTTCGGCTAAAGACCTTTTTTATAGTTGGCTTTATATTTCAAAAGGTAACTTTTCTCAGTTTAATTAGTTGTACACGACGAAATTAAGGACTAAATAGTTACTTTCAAATAAAATTAATACTAATAAATAAATTACAACGTTAAGAGTGTGAAAAAGAGATAAGATTATGCTATTGGCTGAGATGCACTGGGGACGCTTGGGTCAAAGGTCCCTTCCTGAGGCCAGTCGGAAGATGCTGTCAAAGGAGGGTGGGCGGGGGGAGCACTGCATGGTGCAGGTGGGGTCGACGGCCATGCCTCTCCCCAGGCACTGAAGGTGGCGACTGCCACATGGTCCCCTCACTTGCAATTGAACGAAAGCTCTGCCATTATTCACTAAGGCCCCTGGGTGCACAATTGCTCAGAACTTCTTGGAACGGGGTCCCAAAGATCTTCCAAAAATCATACAAAAATCTTAAAATCATTTTTTCTTTTAAATGTCAGTCTCTTCTCTGACTGTCATTAAAGGACACAACATTCCAACAGCTGGCATTTCGAAAAGCGTTTGGCGAGCGGGTGATCTGCGGTCAAAATACGTCATGAGAAAGCAGTGAAATATTTACTGTCCATATGAAAATATTTTTGAAAGAAATAAGGCTGTATAGAGCTTCACTTACAACTGATTGAAGAAAAAAATAAAAGCTTGCTTCTTTCTACAAATACTTACAATCCCCCCCAAAAAAAGACTGATCACAAAGGTCATAACATACACAGTACATACTAAAATATTTATATTCAATCAGTCCTCACAGAGGACCTGTTTCCATTTTCTTAATTATATCTAACAATATAATCACAACGCCAAGCATAGAAAGGCACCATGTTAGCCATTTTGATATACATTTTGTACTTAAATTCCAGCTCCTTAATCTCTTTCTGCTGGTAATGACATGTTTGGAATGCAGGGCATGCTGGGAGTTTGAGTCTCTGGCCAAGGCTGGGCTGCCATCCAGTCTCTGGTACCCTTAAGGCCTGGAGAGCTGTGTGTACACTGGCTGATCCCAGTGCTGTGGACTGTGGGTCTGGGGAACTGAGGGCACCCCTGTAGTGTCAGCGATGGGAGTGTACATCGGTCTCTGGGTAGGGCTCATGTAGCTGAAGGTAGAGTACATGCCAGAGCCCTGGCCGCCCGCGTGACTGTAGTAGGAGTTGGCGCCGCCCTGGTGGTCGGAGTAGTCGTATTGCGTGCGGGCACCAGCAGAGTAGGAGGCGGTGCTGTAGTGCTGCAGGCTGAAGGAGCCGTAACTGACGGACTGTGGAGAACCCTGCTGCTCGGTATAGTGGCTGGGGCTCAGCTGCTCCGTCTTAATGTGCGCGGCCCTCGGCTGGGTCTGCCCCTGCTCTCCACCAAGGGTAGTCAGCGAGTGCTGCGCAGCAGGTGGCTGCTGTGGCTGCTGCTGCTTGGACATCCAGCCATGCCCACCACCGCCGGCTGCCGTCTGTGACACCTGGGCGCTGCTAATGCCATAACTGCCCGTGTAGGAAACGGGACCAGCCTGCCCGCTTCCCGAGCCACCCATGGGCATACCAGTGTGGCCGTGGGGTGGCAAATATTGGTCAAACTCGTTGACGTCGATCGCGTCAATGACGTCGAGCTCCCCGATATCCACATCTCGGAAATCGATGTTGAGCTGCCTGCCTGTGCCCTCCTGTAGGGGGCGCCCTTCGCGTTTCAGGTCTGACTTGCCCAGTGGAATGTCGGTCTTGGGGGTAGTAGGAGGCGTAGGTGGGCCCTGGGACTGGCCTGTGCAGGGTAAAATTCAAAATAATGAGTCAAGTACAGTGCACACTTTGCATAACTGATAGGACCATGAAAATATTTTTTGGAATGAGAATGTTAAGATAAGATACGAGTTATACCTTCAGCAGAAAAGGTGACGTTATGTAACATACACACTGGACGTTTTCACAAACAGATAAGCTGCACAATAAAGCCATATGGCATATTCACGTTACCGAAATTTCAATTTGTAATGATTTAGAAATGCCCATGCTATGTGGTATTTTAAGCGCAAGATTCTAAATTGCTTAAGAAACTTAAGAAATCTATTTAGTGAAACTTCCAAAGGAAGGCGTTTAATTACCATTGCTAGCGTAGACCGATATAAAGTGTTTCGTATGGTATCGATTCCATAAGACCCGGAAGCGAAACTTCTGCAAGCAATACCAACTGCATCAAAGTGAAATGCGTCCTGGATTCTGCAGGTATTGCTTACCGGAGTGCTCGCCAGAGGAGTGCTCGTCGCCCATACTGGACGCCGGGGAGTCGGCTTGCTGCAGTGCCTTGAAGATGGCATTGGGGGAGATGTGCGTCTGCTCGCCGTCCTCCGCTTCGCTCTGCCCATTCTTCACCGACTTTCTGCGCCTCGGCTGGTATTTGTAATCGGGGTGATCTTTTTTATGCTGCACTCGGAGACGTTCAGCCTCCTCCACGAATGGGCGCTTTTCGCCTTCGTTCAGCAATCTGTAGAAAGTTGAATATAATTATGGCTACGTAAGATATGATAAAAGTTAAATGCTAATAATATTGAGCATAGTTGGCTTTTATGCAACTAGAAGAAAGATAATATAGATATAAATATTACTAGTTCTGATGTTTAATAATTTAATTGTTTACTAAACAGAGTTAAACGAACACCTATAGTCTGTCAGTGGTCGATTGATTATTCATATTTTACATCTTTCAACACGCCCTTCATATATAATAAGTGCAAAATTGCACTTAAACACGCTCCGACAGTCGCTCACAATTTTATCAGTTCGTTCAGTTTACCGCTGCCTCAGCGACGCGTCGTCGATTGCATATAAACAGCAGTGTTGCTTGTAGGAAAACCTACCTCCAGAGTTTGCCCAAAGTTTTGCTGAGTTCAGCGTTGTGCAGGTGAGGGTACTGGTCCGCCAGCTTCCTGCGCGCAGCCTGCGCCCACACCATGAAGGCGTTCATCGGTCTCTTCACATGCGGCTTGTTCTTGCTGGACCCGTTCACTCGCACGGGCATGGGCACCAGGGTCCAGTCGTAGCCTTTCAGCACCTGGGAAACGGCATCGCGGATGCAAACCGGGAATTTGTCTTCCTCGTCTTTCTTGAAGTCGCTGTGCGCCCCATTGGAGCCCACTGCATGGTTTTCGGAGGGTCTGGTGTTCTCGGTGTCGGAGCCAGATCCGGACGGGCATGGAGACCCCGCGGAATCCTCAGACATGCTCGGACTAGGGGCATCGGAAAGACACTTATCATGCTCGTCTGTCATTTTCAGAAATGGGTCGAGTAGATTCATACGAGAAAACGTGTATAAACAACTACAGCTTAAAAAAAACAGAAACAAATCTGCAGCCCGTTGCGGGTTAAACAAAATCCTCGATTGTGCAAGAGTATCAAAGCAGTCTGTCTCAGTGCAAAAAAGTTGGCTGCAGATTAATGCAGAAGTTACGAAAAAGTTTAAAAACTTTCCCCTTCACTTAAAAATACTTCTTTAGCAGATGTTCTTGGAGAAAAGAATGAATTACGAATTGCAGTTTTGCAAGCACTATCTGTCTTTAACTGCATCTGTTTTATTGTCACCAACAAATATTAGAAATAACGTTCCACCTTCGTTTTATTTCCAAGTTGCCTGAGAAGACAAAATCTACTGGTAGCTAACCCGATTTTATAAACCCTCTGCGAAGGTTTATCTCGACAGTGATTGGCCGAGAGAATTAGGGGTGGTATCACAATTTGATCCTCCCACACAAGTATACTTCGGGGCTGCTTTAAAGTGATTCAAGGCAGTAAATATGCTTCGTATGGAGCGATGATTAAAAGCATGTCATTGGCAGTCTATTTGATGTGATCGCTTTGTTAGTGTAATTTGTATTATTTCTCAGGGGTATTTTAGTGGCAGGAGTATCGTGAATGCTGTCCTTTTTTACAATGCAAAGGTTATTTCATTCATTATTACGATTTCTGTGTAACACGTTCCGATTTTGTAGTACAGTTCTTCCGTCTATTTCGTTAATAAACACGCTTCATAGTCAGATTTTTGGATACGCAATAAAAACACAACAAAACCATCGCAAAAAGTTGTTGAGTAAATAAAACCAGTTTTATTGCGGTGTTACTGTTTGTACGGTGAAGTTCGAGTATGCTAAAATAAAATTATGTCGACTGACATTTGATGAGCCTTCAAATTTTTATGCCTGTATTGTGACGCAAGTTATTCCAATGCAATTTGCAACGTGTAATATGCGTGTCTGTAGACACTGACTTTTCTCCTGCGTGTGATTCAAAATCACGTCAAATCACTGCCAAACTGCGTGCTGTTACCAATTTTATCCGAATGAAAATGTCATACTGTGATATTATGACGTCTTAATCAAAATTACCTATAACTTTAATTCTAAGGCGGTACAATAATCCTGTGCTGATTTTATTAGTAGGCTATACCAAAAGCCCTTGACAGTCAGGAACCGAAATAAAATCACCCTCAAATAAACAGGTAATATATTATTGGCCCATAGAGGGAGACAGCAGTCCATGAACACGTGAGCATAGTACTGTAGTAGTATATAGTAGTAGTAGTAGTAGTAGTAGTAATCTGCTTGTACAGAACGGAAGCTGAGAGACGCGAGGGAAGAGTCAAAGCTGGTAAAGATAATCACAGAACTAATCTGGAAATAAAATAGAAAAATATTGCAAACGAGTATTTTTTTCTAAAATCCTCGGCACGAATACAATAAAATTAATTGATAACATGCAATATAATTTTTCAATTATTCTATACTTATTCACAATATAGTAGACGTTTTGTTTAATATAGGCCTACAGTATAAGCATATTTCTCACATCAATCAAATAAATAAGCCCATCTCGGCCAAAAATAAAGATAATAGTCAAATTGAAATATTTTTAGAATATTTTGAATTTTTTATCAGTATGTATCTGTGGTGTTGATGGAATAAAATGTAGAAAATAACGAGAGTATGTTCCAACATTGCAAATTCTTTTTCAGGCTTATTTGATTAAAATGTAATATCACAGCAATCGTCATTAACATATTTAGATTGGTGTAAAATTGCTATATTGTCCTAAAAATGTTTTTAAAAATATCATTTGGAATAGTCTATTTATCCACTTTTTGAGCTTTTAAATGAATATACGTCTCACTTGTTTTCCTGACTGACTACAGGTAAACAGGTATATAGCCTACAAATACTCACACACCTACACCTGGTCTTTTCGCACCCTTTCATTTTTATTTACGTATTTGTTCCCTTAATTAACACATAGCATCCCACTTACCCACTGTTATTATGTGCTTAAAGCACGAGGATCCATACAAAACGGGCTAGATTTTTTTTCATATAAATTACGGTATTAACTATCATAAATATTATATATTATGGAATAGACCTAGCTGTGCTTTCAGAGAAGCCGTTCTGCACCCAGTTGTACGATAGCTGGCCTTTCTCGCACTTGTGGCATTACCGTTAGCTTTAACAAGTCTGGCTATTCTCCTAAGGCCGCTCTCATTAATATGTTGTCGGTCACAGAAATGCCATGGACTGGATGTTTTTTTGTCCATCACACTATTAAACGAAACGTCGCGAACGGTGAATTACACATGAGTGTGTCGCAGTTCTCCGTGTTTTTTGTGCTGTGTGTGTTATTAATGATGTCTCCGTTTCCAATACTGGCATTGAAATATATAAAATACAAATTATAAATATATAGTCCAAAGGTCAACACTATCCACTTATTTTTCTATTAATAGCCTACTCCGCAATTTTTGATTTCCTTCTGATTTATATTGGTTAACTTTTTTGCCGTTTCCTTAAAGAGTTGCGTAAGTAGCCTATGTCAAGTCTTTTTGACCTTGGTTGGACGCATATTTCCTTTAGTCTATAGGAAAGGTCAGTATGTTTAAAGTGATCAACTTAAGATATGTACTGACACGAATGGAAAATTGCAAAAATGTAAACATGTCGTTATTCTGATTTAAAAGTGGCCTACAAATTTGGCGTTATAACTATACAGATGTATTTGTAGGCTACTTTCATTGTCTCCTCGTCATCGCGAAGCGGAGCAGCTTTTTTATGTTTTATTTTTCTTAGTAGTGTTGATCGACGTTTTTTCCTTCCTATTGTAATGTATGTTGTGTAATTGTTTGTATGGATTTTTAATGTTGTGGAAATGTAATTTTGGGAATAATGTGAGCAGCATGTGTGCTTTCCTGGGCTACCTGAAGTTTTACATCTAATGGTTTGCAGATGTCGATCATTGCGTCCCTTTCTTTCACTCTCGCTGTAATATTAAAATACAGCTACTGCTCGACGTTATACAAGCGACAGAGTGAATGTTTGGCGATCACTTAAGATATCAAGATAGCAAACTTTGAATCAGTCGTAATCCTGTTTACCAAATTAACAAAATTCCTTCTATAAACAAGCAAACAGTCTTCCACTCATCAGTTGCTTGCATTTTCTCTAATAGTTTTTTACCCCGACACTCTTTACCCACCTTCATTTAAACAGCGCATGTATACACCGAACAACCAACTTTTTTGTAACTTTGCGCAAAATTGAGTTACCCGCACTGGTAGGTTATTTAGCGTATTTCATGAAATTAATTTTCATAGCATTGATAAGACGCTACATTTTGTGTAACGTTGGAAAAAGTCACGTTTCAAAAAAGCTGGGTGAGGGGCAACAAAACGTTGAAAAAGTTGAAAGTTGTGTAATGCTAAACCAAAACACCTGGTTGAATATCTCACAACTAATTAGGTTAATTGGCAGCAGATCAGTAAGATGATTGGTCATAAAAAGAGCCTCCCAGAGACGCGGAGTCGGTGCGGGGGTGAGGAGTTTACCACTTTGTGTGGGCAAATAGTTCAACAATTTAAGAATAATAATCCGGGAATTTCATTGTCTATGGTACATATCATTAACAGATTCAGAGAATCCAAAAAGATCTCTATATGTAAAACTGAAAACCAATATTTGATAGCTGTGATCTTCAGGTTGTCCAACAGCACTACATTAAAAACAGACAGATTCTATGGTGAAAATCACTGCATGGGCTCAGGAACACTTCTGAAAACCACTGTCTCTAAATACAGTTCTTCACTGCATCCATGTATGCAAGATGAACCTCTACCATGCAAAGAAGAAACCGTATCTAAACGTGATCCAGAGATGCTGCTGACTTCTCTGAGCCCGAGCTCATCTAAGATGGACTGAGGCAAAATGGAAAACTGTCTTGGGGTCTGATGAATCAAAATTATTTCTGGAGGTCATAGACGCCACATCCACTGGGCTAAAGAGGAGAGGGACCATCCAGCTTGTTACCAGAGAGCAGTTGAAAAGCCAGCATCCGTCATGGCATGGGGGGTTAATAGTGATCATGGTATGGGGGGCTTGCACATGTCGGAAGGCTGTATTAATGCTGAGGGATATGTACAGGTTTTGGAACATATGCTGCCATCCAAACATGTCTTTGTTGGAGAAGGCCTTGTATGTGTCAGTAAGACGATGTGAAATCGCATTCTGTGCATGTTACAACAGCATGGCTTTGTAGTAGAAGAGTCTGAGTGTAAGACTGACCTGCCTGCAATTTCTCTGTTTCAATATTTGATATATTGTCTTTGTTCTATATTCAATTATATATAGTTTTATATCATTTTAAAATCATTGCATTTTCGTTGTTCACAGCATCCCAATTTTTCTGGAAACAGGGTTGTAGTTCTTATTGTTTTTCTTTTCTTTTCCAAGTATTTCTAAAACAACACCTACGCCACAAGCTGTCAAAATGCCAAGTTTTAAAAAAATCACATTGACAGGAAAACATATGGCCAAATAGATTGTGCTGGCAGCTAAAATTCATTAAAATTAATGCTGGTATCTAGAAATGTCTGTTAATAAATAGAATTTAGCTACACAGATCATAAATTAAGTTCAGGGACGTGTGTGCACTGCAACACGTTGTATGTACAACCCCCCCTCAGCATATCAATGGCTATGGGTATGACCTCAGATTTTGATTAAAACCAGGGTTTGATTGGTCTGTCAGCTGCACATGTAATTACAGGTCTGATTTTAATCACTCATGTCTGAGCAGGCAGTGAGCAGGCAGGCTCATCTATATACACTGAGCCTCTATCCGCGCAGAGCCGAAGCGACTATAAGAAAAATGACACAATTCCAAAAATGACAATCCCTATCATCTTTAGTTAGTTAAGATCGTATGAATTTATAGCTCATTTAAAGTCTTTGGAAAACATCCCCGTATATAGTCCCCAATATAGTTTGTGCAGACTAATTTATAAATTATGTGTTGTTTCATTAATCTTGATGGAAATGCACAGATTTGCATGTAAGTGATGACTTAATGATGAGGACACTTCATCATTAGCTGTTTGTTTACCCATCCAGCTTCCAGCCGCTGATCCTGGAGCAGATCACAGGGAGACCCGGAGCCCAATCCTGGCAGCTCAAGGTGTTAAAATAGAGTATAGCCTGGATGGGATGCCAGGCCATCAGAGAGGACAGACACAGACTAGGGACACTTACTAGGCACCAGTTAGTCTAACTGCATGTCTTTAGATTACAGGACAAAAGCCCACATGAGTCTTGTAGGATGAGCAACCATCACACAAGGACAGACTCTTGAACCTTTACCCCTGGGGGTCTGAGGCAGAAATGCTAACCGCTGAGCCTCCATACCACCTTGGATCCATCCATCCATCCATTCACCCATTTTGTGTTCATCCAACAGCTAACAGGGTAATGGGGGCTCATGATCATATCCCTGAGGCTATTGAGTGCAAAGACTGGAACAACCTGCAAGGCCAACTCACTATTGACAGGCACACACATTTCTCATTAACTATAAAATTTTCTTTTCCATTTTGTCACTGTTATTTTGTGTCACATTCTTCAAGGAGAAGCAGTGGTTCAGAAGTCCTGCTGTGTTAAAGAAGACAGGTGTGCAAGAGAAAAACTGCGGAGTTATTAGTTTTAGCACAGAACATCAGTACAGTATCCATTCCTGTCCTGAGATGAGCACGTCTGTGCCTCTCTAAGTGGCCTCGCCGTCTGAGACACACAGTCATCAGCAAACTGCTGGGCCCAGTCTTGCGGAGCACTCCAAACAGTCGGCCTATGTCGCCGGCTCTGGAGCCCTTGCCGGGGAGGGCAGTCGGAATAGCCGCCCAGTTCCGGGAGCGCACCATGAGCGACAGCCGCTGAAAGGGCCGCAGGTGGCCGGGAAGGGGGGCGGGGGTCAGGCCTGGGCTCGGAGGGGCAAGCAGCAGAAAAGCAGCACAGGCCTTGGGAAACTTCTCAGCTTGACTTGGAGCCACAGCGCTAGAAAATTCAAGGCAAACATTAGGAGTAAACCGTTAAATCGTGTCTGTCCCATCTTCTCACTTTCTCAGGTTCCTCTGCAAAATGTCTGAGGCAGGATTTACAGGATTTTTCTTTGCCCTGTTTTTGTGTTTGTCTGATTCTTTCCACCGCCTTATATAGATAAATGCAGCACAGATATCCGGTGCCACGTGTCACTGGGAAAGGCGTGTCCGGTTTGTGTAGCGTGCTTGAACGCAGCCAGGGGTCTTTGCTGAGGCTCTGCATATTGCACCCAAACATTGTAGATCACAGTGTGTAGGAAAAGTAGTAGTGAGTCCGAGATGATCCACAGGCAGACAGGTGATTCCCCCTGCCCCTCAGCGTGGTTGGAGGCCTTCAACTGACAGCCTGTCTGCCGTAGGACTTGTAACCCAAAGGTCACAGGTTCAAACTGCTATTATATCCTCAGCTGATGAATGGCTTTGGTAAATTATCCAGCAGTGCTAATGGCTAAGAAGGGGTGCCTCAGCTATGTCAGTTGTTTTCAATAAAATCACTCCATATTGTGAGGGAGCCTTGTAAAACCCCCTGATTACCCCCAACTGCCCATCCAAGGGCCGTGGTCCTACTCATTTCCCTGGAGCCACATCCTTCCTGTTCAGGGAGGTCCTAAGGTATTTCGGTACAGGCTGAGAACCGTCAAAACAGAGATGGGCCAGAGCACACGGCGCCCCTAGTGGAAGCAATTCACACCTGCATGCGTGGCTGCGGATGTGGCTGTTTGACTTACCTGGCCAAAGCCCCTCGCTCAAAAATGAGGGGAATGCGTGTGGCTGGGCCGCCCTGCCAGCCCTATTTTGGTGGGGCTCAGGGACCCAAACTTGCACATATCTGTCACTTTTTTTTTCTTTGGCCATATCCCATGATGCAACAGGGTTTGCATTTCACAGCATTGCATGCAGGAAGCTTTAAAGGGGCAATTGAACATAATCTACAATTAACTGTCTCGATATTTGTTTAGACCATTTTCATTGAAATGTATTTTAAGTTTCCCCCTTTTGATAGAGTATCTTGATTACTTTTAATTTCCATTAATAAGTGTCACTTAGCCTGAAGCTTTCAACCATTCGTCTCATGCTTGTCTGCTTGGCTCACAGTTTGCATTTCAGATAAGCGCCTGTTTCAAATGAAACGTTTTTTCTAGTGTCTGGGGAACAGTCCAACCAAGGATTCAAAGCTTGTCGTACACACAAATAGTTAAACGGTTCCTCAATATGCCGCTGGGGCCCAGGTTGATTGATTGCCCCGATTGGCTGTTTGCCTGACCGGATCAGAGCATTTGGGCACGGGTTGGTATTGACACAACAACATCTTGCTCTCGGTGAAGTTTGAACAGGGTTTGTCATGCCTCTGGCACCTTCACATGTCAGGGTTAAAGGCACCTTAGTTGCCCTCACTTTGGCTGCAGAGCTGTTGCTGTCTTTCCACTGAAATCCCCTTCAGGATAATGCAATCAGTCCAATGGCTTCACCGCAGAAATTTCTGCAACGGACATTTCCAATCTGCAAAGAACTGCAGGGTGATCTTTCGCTCTTTAAATTGAACTAATGAACTCATTATTTGGATAGTGTGTGTAAACAAATCACTAATTAAAATGCATCCTGGATATTTATTTGCTGAGCTGGATTTCTTTTAAATTTAAACTATTCAAATGAAGCGTCACCTGAAATGGAAGCTGAGCACAGGTGAGGAAGCCAGACACTTTCTGGAAAGGACACCAGGTATGAGATAACGTGGAAAGGGGGGGGGGGAGGTGCTGGTTTGCGCGCGTAAGATAACGCCGTATCGGTGTGCCGCCGTCAGTGGCGGAGGTTGGCCCATGTGGCTGCTGCGAACCTCGCCTCATTGTTCAATGGGCGGTAGCTGGAATGGCAAAGATCGCCCTTCTCGGGCGAGAGGCCAGGTCTTGGTGTAATGGGTAAAACAAACGGTGACGCAGAAGCTGTTGTGCAACGTGTTTTTTTAAAGATCTCGGGCAGGAAGTTTCTCCTCACCTTTTCGATGTCGGGCTGTTACTCCTCCCAAGGATGTGCTGCATTTCAAGCAAGGTGCCCCAAAGGAGTACCATTTCCCCTTCTTCAGCTTTACGCACAGTAATGGGGGCCAACACACTTCCCATATAGCTCTCCCTGTCCAGCCCCTGCGCCCCCCTCCCTGCCCATTGCCCTGCAGATAAGTGCTAATCTCCTGCTTATCGCTTTCTCCACTACAGCTGGGAAAGCTTCTTAGGCTTCGACTGATAGGACGTATGTGGGAAAGGAAGCACGTACCACTGGGTCAATACTGTCCGATCAGCCAGTCTAAACTCTCGCTCTCATTAGTCATTGTCAATGGGAGGGGCAGGACCTGATTGGTACAGATTTGTGTGTTAGCACTAGGAGGAGCGTGGGAGTCTTGAACTCCACTGTAGTCTGCATTTGTGCCTTTCTGGGCTGAAAGATGTAGCAGTTGAGCACTTAGTGACTTGATTGTTTGGCTTGTGTCCGCTAAGGTTAGGTTTTTTGGGAAGGTAAGCTAACGGGAATCAGATGTTAAGGTACAGTTGTAGCCCAACCCTCATCCCAGTGTGCCCCGAGGAATGCTATAAGGTAGAAAATAGGATGGTTGGGGGCCAGGTGCGGTAAACCCTGGCTTAAAAGTACAACGACAGGCCTGTCACATGTCCAACAACAAGCCTGCTCTTTTGTTTAACTTGAGCCAGTCCAGGTCCTGGTCGGCATACTGTAACTGAATCTGGCTGAGTCGACGTGGGCGCTCTGCCTCTCAGAACACAGTGTGCTAGGCCTTGGCTGCTAGCCGCAGTGCTGTCCAAGCCCTGGTCTGGACACCAGTGCCTCCAAACGCCCGGCATGCAAACGCGGCTCTCTGCTGTAAGCGTTTTGCGGGCCGCTAACTGCAAGCCACAAGATGTGTCGATCAGCCTTTCTGTCTTTATGTTAATCTGTGTTGACAGGTTGAGTGTTTGACATACACGGTTTCCAGGCCAATAATCTGCAGCTTTCTGATTGGTGTCACAATCATGTGCTATGTGACCAACACAGGGCCAATCACAGAAAGGGGGAAAGGGTTACTTGTGTGTTACTCACCTGAGAACACAGTCCTTTAGCGTCATATGAAAGATGCTATATTTAATTCCGGTTATGTTTGGATCTGCAGGCCGCATAGTACCTTTAGGCTGCCAAAATTTGTTAATTTACAGAAACATAAAAGCTATTTATTTGTTTGCATTTTCTTAGTGGACATGGCATATTTAGCACCGAGACTTAGTAGGGATCAAATATACTTTGAATGCTAAAATGAGATGCATAAACATTTTCCCAAAACAGAGCTGTTCACCGTAGCTTGTAAACAAGTTTGGTCAGATTTGTTCTCACCTGCAGGAGCCACGCAGGCCCTGGTTTCATGGCCTAGAACCGCTGGCAGCCTCAACATAACAGGCTGACTCAGCCTCTCTGATGACCCAGTCCGTTTTAGGCCAAGAAAATCAACATTTACATTTTGGTTATGTCATCGCCTGCCTATCCAATCACTCCTCAGCTTCTCCTCTGTTTTTTTTTTCCCCCACATGTCTGCGTTTCACACAAAGGGTGTAACACCACGTTAGAGTTCCACCTCTGTATTTTGCTTCCAAATGACGAAACCGCCACAGAAAAAAGGAAAAAAAATTGTATCACGCTGACATTTGACAGCTGCCAAAATTTCCTCAAAACTGTTTTTGAGAGCATTACAATTTCATAGCTATTCCTTTTTTCTTCTAACTGACGATGGAAAAAACTGAGTTGCTATGCTTTTTCCACAGATGGATGATAGATCGAACTCGGTATGTCGTTCGCAAACAGGTTGCGCGTCACTTTGGCCATGCAATGTTATGGTGCCTTTGATGGAGCCGACTGAATTGTCAGCAGAGTATTGCACGTTCGATATAAGCCACCATTGTAGTCTTTGTCGATTTCCATTGGGTCTCTACAAAATAAATCTTGGAAGTGAAAAAAAACAATGTGAGGCACCCATCCAGCCCCCCGCCCCCCCAGACAGCCTGTCAAAGTGCTGTTGGCCTGTTGTCAGGCCTTAGTGCAGGAAGATATGTACAACAGACTGCTGTCTTCCTGGGTTATCCTGCTCTGTTAGGATATGATATTCCCAATGTTCTTTCTCCACCCCCCTTGGCTGCTGTCCCTCCCTTCTACTCCTACACCAGAGCTTACAGGTTTTGTAATCCTATGAAAAGGTCCATTATTTCAGGACTGTCAATGCGATGTCTGGAAATGCCATGGTAATGAAAGAGTAACGATATCTAAAAGGCCTTTTCCCCAGTCCCTCTGCCCTGTAGAGGATGGACTCAGCAAGCCTGAAGAAAAAAGGCTGCGATTTGTTTATAATCCGAGCCTGGCTCCTCTGTCTGCTAAAATATTGGCTTAAATATGAAAAGTAGGCCCAGCGAATATGGCCACAAAAGCCTTGAGCGTGTTTGGGGTGCCCCAAACGTTTGAAAGCAGCTTAACAGGAGCTCTATCAGTTCATAAAGCATTTAAACAAACACTGAGCTGTGGAAATTATTACCCCTACAGTAGCTAATGGTTTCCAGGAATTTTCTTAGATAGGAACCTGGAGTGCCAGGTGAGGTGACTTCCTGTTTAAATGTCTTGTGACTTTAAAAGCGGATGTTTAATGCAAGCCATACCTGATTTACAATTTTGTAGCCTCTGGCCGGGTGGTTGAGATGGAGCAGGATCACATTTTGTTTATATTGTTACCAATAACGAAAGTGGTCTTTGGACTGCTGAACCTATAGTTACACAGAGGTGAGAATGGCAACCATAGTGTCTTCATAGCAATACTGTACCGTGAGTCATTCCACTGCAGTGTCCTGATCCTGTAAAGCTGTTAAATAGTACCGGCAAGTAAAATGATGGCATTCTGTCAGGGAGAGACCAGCTAGCTGACTCAGAGGCTTCCTACATGACCGACGTGCCCAGCTTCTATATTGCTGTTCTAATTTGAATAACTGTGAATGAAAAGGTTACTCAGTCTTATGGAGGTTATTGGGTTAATGCAAATTCGGTCCAGAGGTGTAGTGGTTCTCCTGTGAAGATTCATCGGAAAGAAGGATTTCGGTTTGGTAGGTCTGCCGCAGAATTTTGCAGGATGCTACAAACGTAGTGGGATTGTTCACATCAGTACAGCGAACCATTCGTAGTGTCTATATTTGCTTCCGAAACTCTGCAGAAACTGGACTGTGAAAGCATTTTGACGTTGATTTCTTTTACATATACCAACAATTGAAAGCAGGCTGGCTGGAAAAACTGCATTATTATTATAAAAGCCCGTAAAGAAAATTCCGTATTTTGAATGGTAATTGTTCGGAAATGGAGAATGCCCAGTATGTGAGCCAAAAACTGCCTGGCCTATTCCGCTCGCACATGTCGGCCCTGTGTTTCTAAGAAGGGCGCACGGGTAGTCGAGACTACCCGTCTCGAGGAAGTCTGAGTGAGGGGATGTGCCGGGGATCCCGGGGGTGGCTGCAGTGCCTCTCCATCCGGGCACCGCGGGGCGATGCACTTTAATTGGAGTGGCCCAGCGGTTATGGCACCAGGCCTCCGGGACCCCTGCTCCTGCCGTCTAAGGTTACAGCTGAGGAAATTGGCCCCTCTCGCTTCCTGAGTTCCAATATTTGAACAGTGTGAGAGACAGCAAGAAGGGGTACATATTTCAGTGGAGGTTATTAGTCCTGGCTCGTCTGCTGTCCCGTAGACCGGGCCTGTGCTGCACATGAGGTGTGAACCACTTGCTGTCTGTGCAGTTCTGTTTGTCTCAGGTCTTTGGAGTGAAATGAGGACAGGGAGGTGTCAGAGACAACTGGTGTGTAACACTAGTGATGCTCTTTTGGGGGTCCGGGATTCTGGTTATGACCCAGAGTTGCTATTTCATCCCTTGTTTTTGGGTGATGCCACCATTCCAGTGACTCAGGTGTATCTGGAGATTTACAGATGCCCTTAAAACTGGGCCTCCTTCTACAGATATTGGCTTTAGTTAAACAAGCCACTTATGTGGCACCCGTGACGTACGCAAAGGAGATGATACAGGTGTGCCCATAATTTCTTTTTTTTTCCTTCTTTTTTGAGTGTCAGAAAAACAAATATGTCATGGTTCTTAAAAACAGCCCTGCATTTCAGAATGTCTTGAGCAAAAAGAATGACAGAGATTATTAGTTTTCCTGCTTCTTGTAAACTCCTCCGTTTTGAGGAGAATTTGGAAAATTCCACTTACCTCGGTGACAAAATGTCATGGTGTGCATGACATTATGTTTTTTTTTATTCTGGCAGACAGTTCCACGTCTCGCACAGTTTATGACCTGCTGACACAGACCAACTTCACAGGGAACCTGAGGTCATAAACGTCGCCTGAGGGCGCTGAAGCGGTTCCCCATTCGTGATTCGACCACATTCATGGGACAACAAGATTTCATGAAGTGAATGTGAACAGTTGGGGGCGGGGAGCTTTACTGGCCATTTATGCTGGCATAGGTTCGGTAGTATGGCTTTGAACTGTTGAACTGTAATCCTGTGAATCACCATCCCGTCTCATGATTCAGGGACAGAAATCACTTTGAGTATTTTGTTGGGCTATTCGTATCATGGTATGGAATCCATAGAGTGACTGGATTTTTACACCAGTAAAGGGATAAGAAAAGCCCTACTTTGGCCTTCCTGGTCTCACAAATCTCCAGTTTATGGCATGAAAAAAGAACAGATGAACTGAGTCAAAAAAAATGCATATATAGTCGTCGGTGATGAATTTAGACGTAAGGCAGGGAGGGAAGAAGTGGATGAAACTTCAACTACGTGCTGAAGAATACATTGAGCATGACGCCTGTCCCTACAGGGCGGCCGGGATTTGGAGTGGGGGGATGGTTATTGAGATCTGTGGGGGAGGGTCCCCTGGGTCATTACTATAACGTTCAGGGGGAACGTGCCGGAAGGAGACTTCCGGATGTTCTCTCCCCACTATATCAGTTGGCGGGCATATGGAGGAAGGAGGTACACACTTGGGAGTAGGAAGGCAAGCGGAGAGTGGTCACTCGAGCATAGATTCTGGCGACGGTGTGTACACTGGGGGCTGAGACAGGCAATGCTATGCTGACTGGTGGTCAAAGGGCACTGAAATCCCTCCTCCAAAGGCGATCTCAGGTGATTAATGTGAGGGATATCAGAATTCTACCTACAAGCTGCTTAGCTGTGTATTAAACAGTCCACGTGAAGAGACGAGCCTTCAAAGGCATTCGCTATGGGAATCTTCTTTCTGCCCTCCCTAAATGGTCTTCAGCCTTGCACAGTGGTATAGGAGCCAAAGGAAAAGGACCTGTATCCCCCAGTATTTAGTCTGACTTAATTCCCGCTGCCCAAACAAATAGACACTTGCGTTTAAAGGATTAAATTGCTCCCCCCCATATCAAATTGTTTTCTACCCCCTTGGCACGGTAATGTCTGTCCTGTTGTGAATGTCGCACCATCAATTCATGAGATGTCATTTTTGTTTCACTATTTATTGCTGAGATGACAATAAAGCTTTATTTGAATTGACTCATTTGGAATTCGGTATTATATAGTGGACACTGTTTTATAAGCGCTAAGATGTGAGCCAGAGATTTGGAAGGTGTGGGTCCTGTTAGTTGGTGCAGAAAGAGGGCTGTGTGTCCGAGCTGGGAACGATCTGTGTAAAAGCTAATCAGACTGCTAATCCCACATTTCTCACTGATAATCCCCACTGCCTAGCCTGACATGCTAAGCAATTTACCATTTCATTTCGTGAATTTCCGAAGAGGCTTCTGTGCGGACCGTCCTTTGACCATGGAGTTTCCCGGTCAAAAAACAGCTGATGAAAGCCAGTATGTCTCAGGGAAGATGGTATTTTGTTTCTTTATAAAATTAAAGACATCCCAGAAATTTGAAAGGCAGGTTGTTTTGTTGAACATCGTCGTTTTCCAGAATTGCATATGCTGTCATTAAAATGACTCACTGCTTCACTACTTAGTGAGTTACATAGAGAAGTAAATTTTTTAAGTGAAAAAGAATTTCACAAATTTGCTTTGTTTGGTTTATTTCTTGAATGTGAAAAATTTCCTAAAATAATACACAGTTAGAGTTGTGTATCCAGTTATTAAAATAAAAAAAAATCATATTAATATGTTAATTAGTATATTTTTTTCCACTTCTTGTATAAATATAACTAAATGGAAATCTTATGGTAAAGGTAGTGTAATGTGTAAGTAAAATCCATATATCATGATGAAGTGTTTTGGTCCTGCCCGAATATTTACCCTAACATACCGTAACTTTAAAGATGAGGTGACTGTCCAGTAGCTGAAAGCTAGCATGTAAATCCTGCACTGCTGCGGCAAAACCTTCAAATGAAGCCCCACTTTGGGTGCCAACTGATTTCTTGGGCCTTTGAAAGCCTAGCCGCTTCCTCTGGTTTGTTTCCGGACCATTTAATATCTCCTGCACTGACACAAATGAAAACAGGCCCTGACTCACGAGGTTTGACTGGGTCCACCGTCGGCGGCTGCAATTATGAGAGTCTCGGGGTCTGAAGTTAATAAAGTTTATTTGATTTTATTTGCACTGCGGTCATCCATTTTTGCAGTTTTCTCTGAAGAGCAGCAGTGCTGCTATGCAGAGGAATCTGGCCAACAAACACTGAAATGCATGACTATATGATTCCCTCTGGGCCAGCTCTTGGAAATCCAGCTGAGGCCAAAGAATCTTAGCCAATCAGCAAGCCCCTGTGACTGTTTTTCTGCATTCCCATTTGTGCATTTTTAGGAAAAATACAACAGCTAGATAGATCTACAGGACATTCTACACAGAGAACTTACCATGTATGATGCTAAGCTGCTGTACTACAGAAATTTCTGGTAAGACCTTTGTTCATGTTTGAGCCAAATTCAACTGGGAAAATGGCATTAAACTGAAAAAGTGAGGAACAAGAAGATGAGTGTTCCCTCCCAGGAGTAGCAGACAAGGTGTATGGAAAGAGATGGCTGCCCTTGTTGACATGAACCACATGACGCCTCCTCCAGCATGCTTTCGAAGTGAGGGGTTTCCATGGCGACAGGCACAAGTGCACCGCTTGCTTTCATTTAAAAAAACTCTCATTTCCCGCTTTGCGAGGCGAAAAACTGTTTACCCAAATAAAAAAACAACCCAGCAAAATTAAACGTAGAGTCAACTTTGAAAATATTTGAGGTGGCAAAGTCTTTATTTTCCTTTTATTAAATGTTGATTAATATTCAGCGGTTGAAAGTTAATGTGGTGTATTGAGCATGTTCCCTGGCACCCCACAGCGTGATTCCGGGCCGGGTCCTATGATTCGGCTTCTAACGTGTAGAAATCTGTTTCCAATCAGAGCTGGGCCCCTATTACTGAATAAGCTCATTTTCATTTCTTTGAGACGTGTGTAATTGTTGAAAAATTGGGTGTCTTTCATGCCCCAACTAAAGCACACATGTCAGAATGACACCTTATTGCTTTTGTCAAATTTCCTTTCAGTGAAATCCACAGTGTTAATTACAGGGAGGGAAGCTCTTGAATTACTTGCCTGGAAAATCTGTCGCACCATGGCCAGGCGGATCTCGCATGTCTTACAGCGATACGGCAAACTGCGGGCTTCTCCAAATAGTACGCTGAGCTTGTCACTCGGTCAACCGGGAGAGATGGAAGCCTTTCACGCATCCAGCCACGTCTGGACAGATCACATTGTGTGTCTGCTGCAATGATCCAATCAGTCTTTGATAGCGAAGAAAGGCTGGTCGGTTTGTCATTATTAAACCTGTATGCGTGGAAATGTGAACCTTAGAATGGCTGCAGTGATAACTTCCTGATTGCTGAATTACAGGTTTTGTGGGTTTATATCCAGAGGTAAATATCACAGGTCCTGAAGGTAAAAATCCAGACCTGGATTTTGCTTCAACCAGCTAGTTGAGCATTAGGAGTCAGAGTCACAGAGTACTCAGCTGGTTGGTTAAAACGAAATCCTGGTCTGAATTTCTACTTTCTGGGCATGAAATATCCATCTCTGTTTACGTCCTGCACAGAGCACTAGGTATGTACTTGATCAAGCTACAGTACATATACTCAATCAGGACTAAAGATAAGAAAAGACAAAACAAGACAAGATAAAATGAAATTTAATTTATCCTGAGGGAAATTGTTGTGCGATAGCATGGCTTTCACCATGCTTAGAAATACCTTTGTGGGAGGAGTTATACAGTTTAATGACGGATCAGCTTTGAAGCTTGATGGAGCATCTTGGTGACATACACTCCCTGCTGAAGCAGCCCTGATAGCCATTCAGGGTGACATGAGAGGATAGGATGCTCACAGAAATTGCTAGAAAAAAAAAAAGCACTCTCTGCACAATTGTTCCTGTTTATCATTCAGGGTGACTTGGGGCATGTAGATAGGCCAGCATGTGCAGTGGCCGAGAATGTGGGGGTTGGGGCTGGGTGTGTGGGTGTCGGTGTCAGCACCCTCCCCCCGGTTCCCTAAGCGGTGATTTAAATTGGACCCAATGAGGGATGGGGGCTAACGAGTGCTACCGGACGGCTGCAAGAGTGAGTCATTCACTGATTAACTGCCTAAGCTGTTACCAAATTAACTTTGGGGTCACCCCAGTAAATTTATTGAGATGATAGTGGGAGGTGGCAATTGTTTATGGAGGGAGGGGCCCTGATGTTAGCCACATCTCATATTACCAGCTAACAGCCCCAAAAAGTCCTCCGAATATGAGTTATGGAGCGACCTCCCTCTCTTGCCTCCCTCGTGTAGGAGTTGGCTGTCCTGGAGAGTCCAGGTCAGAAGCTACAGGATCCCTGAGGATCGTATCACAAGATCTAAAGATCGCCAGCACATTAGATCCTTTCCCTGACTCCCACATCAGTAGCAACCAGTCAGGACTTGGATCTGAGAAGCCAACCACGCAAAGCTTCTCTGAGCCGTGGTTATCTGGATTTCATATGAAAGATCTTTATACACACAATGGCATGCAGGGCTGACTGGTGACTAACCCTGCTCTTGGAAATCTACTACCCTGCAGAGCTTAGGTGTCAGGTTTTTCTGCAGCATCTCAGTAGCAGAGCCAGCCTAGCTTGAGAATAGTTGGCTGCAATGTTTATTTGTATCAGGTATGTTAAATTAGAGCTGCACCTAATACTCTACCGGGTGGTGGATCTCCAGGAGAAGGGTTTGGTGACAGTGAAGTTGGAAGCACCTGCATAACTTTCAGATCCATCCTTGGGCTGTTAAAGGCCAGGAATTAACTGGAAAGCAAGCAAGAATTCTTCGATTGAAAGAGGAAAACCCACGGAGATGGTAGCCAGGGATTCGCACTGCCAACACCTGTCCTGAGCTGAGGCCTCTGAAAGAAAGGTACACCCCAAATTTTAAGGAAGCAACAAAGAGCCCCCAAGGTCTTGTAACATGCCTCCTCAACTCTCAACACACTGCACAGCCTTGCCCACATGTCCCTCTGCACACCTTCACACCTTGTCCCCCCAAATGCTAATCATCAACTATTAATGACATACTGTACGGAGTGCAGATCCCAACAGCTCATACCTCCCGGATCTCCCGCCCTCATCCGCCTCTTAATATCAATTTGTCACAACACGGCGTACCATGTCCTTACCTCACACTGTCATTCATTAACCATCCCAATAAAAAGGTCAAAGTTCAATATGGAGTCCATTCTATCACCCATAGTTGCCCCTGAGCTTGCCTGTCCCACATTAGTGATTTTATCGGTTTGGTGTTCCTCGTCGTCAGCTCTTGAAAGGGCATTTTTTTTTTCTTTACTTCAACCATTTCCTTGGTTACATTACTTATCCTTGCTTAACGATTCTCAAAGATGCTACAGTCCTCTCAAGAATAATGATGGAGTCCACAGTGAAATACTAACA
The DNA here is from genome assembly GCA_019775955.2 of Pollimyrus isidori. NCBI lineage: Eukaryota > Metazoa > Chordata > Actinopteri > Osteoglossiformes > Mormyridae > Pollimyrus > Pollimyrus isidori. The sequence continues at coordinate 266,829 of JABFDZ020000049.1, forward strand.
GGGAATTTCTAAATGGGCATGTCTACATGTGTGTTTTAATAACTTGCTAGCAGCAAGCTGCCAGTCTTTGTGCAGAGATTCAAGCCTGTTAATAGTGACATTTTAACAGCAGCATGCTTGCATTGGCCTAATTTGGAACTGGGTTGTGTGGCTGTGAGGGTTTTGAGTCTGGCTTGCTTCATGACCTGCCCAGAGCGGTCAGATTCCTCTCTATCTCACCCTTTGAAGGAGGCAGAAGTCTCCAGGCAACCTGGGCAATAAATGGGGGGCCCCGGAGTGTCCCCTCCTCTGCCAGTCGCTCGTAAAGTTGCCACGTCCTGTAAAGCACTGAATAGGATACTTATTAGAGTGTTCTGCGTTGGTGAACTTTATTTTTATGAGGCTTTAATAAGTTTCCCCAGGGCTGCTTTAATTTCTGCGGCTTATGCTAGGAATGGATTCCGTTTTCATGGCCCCCCTCCCCAACTCGTCCGTTTCTAATGCTGACTGCAGTTCTGTCCCCTCATTATCTACTATGTAACCTTTACGTGCTCACAGTCCAAATTAGGCTCTCAGGTATATCAGCTGTGTAACAGGGAACAAGCGTTGGCAAACAACAGAATGGTAATGAAACAAATGTATGTCCTTTATTGCCATTTTCACAATGTTTTAAGAAAGAACTTGCTGCTGATTAGCTGATGCTTCCATCTATAGAAACTTTCAGTTTGATGATCATTTTTGTGGCATCTGCATGAGTATTGTACAGTACAGGTACACTGGAATGCTTATCCCAGGGTCTTGTTTCAGGGCTAGACATATGAATTTTTTTGTCAAGGATGGGACTTGAATCCACACCTTTGCAGTAATAGGCTCAGTTACATAGTGCCCCTTCCTTGTTTGTTACAGTTGGATGGTTTACCCACACGATTTAGGTTGAGATCCTTGATGAATGCGGTTCTGCAAGGATCTCCTATGTCTTGGAAACATTCAGATTACCATCATCACCCGGAATCAGTAACCAAACTCGATGAGTCCTGTGTAATCAATCGGCGTGTTAAACACATGCTACTCACTTTTAAGCAAACGTGATTTTTTTTTTTTTCCAGGAGACGCTTCTAGTTTATGTAACGATATTTTTATACAAATCATGTGTGCATCTGTGTATGTGTTTGCCATATCTTGTATCCACCATCATCAAGATGCCTCATTAATCACATGACATGGGAAAATTGTGTCCATATGCAGGAACAGGACAGATGAACGACAGTGATCAACGACATGTCAAAAGCCGCCTAGCAGTGCTGCATTGCACCCCTGACACTCACGAGTGCATCTTGGCGGCGAGGTTCCTGAGCAGGTCACATGACCATGACATCATAAGTCTGCTAATCCCTTGGCCTGTGTTTTTGCATGGGGGTTTTTCTCTTCAGTCATGCTGACTGACGTGGCAGACGCACCAGTGCCCTTGTGTCCCACGTGGAACTGCTTAAAGGCCGTTTATGACGTATCGCTTGGGGCCGGGAGACTGACGAATAGCCATTTGTCTTATTAGGCAGGGGTGGCTCGTCACTTTTCCAGCATGCTAATGGAACGAGGTGGGGTGGACAGCCTAAAAGCTGGCCTGTGGTCAAAGACGATGCTGGGGTGCACTCCTGAACCCCCACTGGGGCAGCGATGTGGGTACGTGACACTAAGACTTAAGATTTCCATGATGTCTTGCTAGTTCTATAGAAAGATGCATACCTTTTTTTGAGGGTTCATTTAATGCACATGCACCATCTGTGCTGATTTCAACGGTTTGTGCCAGGTGTAGTGTTATCGTCCCTCCCGGGAGTGCTTGCAAATACAGGCCGACATCTCAGCCAGAGGTCCCTCCACCCACACAGCCCCACCCCCACAAAGCATAGCTTCATTCCTTCAGATGCTACAATCATAAGCTTCATCATGGAGCAAGTGTGCAGACGCAAGCACGCCCAAAGATCGGTCGGGACCCCTAGACGCACTCCCTCAGCGAGATCCTTGCCCACTTTCAGCTTGTCTCAGAATAATCGCTTCCATATTGTGAGAGATATCACAAAGTAGGCTTGGAATGACGTTCATCCCTTGTCGACTCTTTCCACAAAAATCTCCAGGAGAAGTTCCGGTGATGGTATCCTACATGGTGGTCAGTCCTGGCCTTCCCTTTCTGTCCACAGCAAAAGAGCAGAGGAGCCTACAGTACAGGCCAAAAGTTTGGACACACCTTTTCATTCAATCTGTTTTCTTTATTTTCATGACCATTGGTAGATTCTCACTGAAGGCATCAAAAATAGGAATGAACACTCGCATACTGGAGCTTTGCGGACGACCGGAGTGATGTCCAAATTCAAAGCGGGCAAGTTTAGCCACCTCTGCCTGATCGAGGAGTCAGCAGTAAAAATGGAGTGGGGCAGGAGGAAGGAAACAGGCCTGCCCAAATAACAGACTCGTGACTCTTACTAACGGCTGGTCTGTTCATCACCCCATGTGGCGGGATCACTGTCCTCAGGGTGGCAGGAAAGAAGGAGTGGTTCATTCGGCGGGCCTTGCTTTCTTCTCAAGAACTTTGACATCATGCTTCTCTGTCATATTTGAAGCTGATTTATAACAGGGGGTGGAGAGAGAACTGTTTTGGGGTTATAGTAGTGGCGGGGGGGGGGGGTGGCATTACTTCACTGAGAATGTCCCTGAGGCCAATTCCCCGAAGACATTTATCAGGACCCATCTGGGTTCTCACAGTTTGCGGGGGCTGTCTGAGATGTGCCTGTTTAAAACATCCGACAAAGTAAGGCAGATGAAGCAGACCCAGAGTCTATACCATGAAAGGTACATATACAAGGTACTTATAGAAACATGTGTATTGCAGGCATATGCTCATAATTACATGACTTATATGTATCTGTGTGGAGTCGTTTTTGCGCATTAATTTTTACGTCAGGAAAATAGCTGTTCAGGCTTTTGTGAACATGCACTTTAATTTTCATATGAGCATCTGAGCTGTAGCTGCCTGATATAAATATGGAACATATTTAGCTAATGACTGGACAGTATGGTGCCGTGATCACAGGTTTTTTTTCTACCGGCCATGGTTAGGTTCCTGGTGAGCACCGAAGGAATTCAGTGATCTCTTAGCACATGTCAGGGATGTAGAGTTTCCAGGGCACCAGTTTAGTTAATTTCACTGCTTCGAGACGGCTGACTGGTGAGAGACGGTAATCCGTTTGGGAAGTGGAATCCTCACGCAACGCTCCTCATGATTTAGCACCCATGATTATTAAGTCATACATTAATTAACACTTGGTATTAAAATGATTCATATCTAAACTCGGATATTAGCAGCACGGGCACTTTCCCCACCTTACTCATCTTTTTTAAGCCTTCATTTCCCGTATGAACCATAAACTGGTGTGTAGGAGGCAAGGCTTGTGGTTTAGACGTTTTTACGTGCAGTTTTGTCTAAGTTTATGTAACACAGCTTGCATGGGTCACACCTTACTTGAGGGGGCACCAGTAATGTAGCCTTATACTATTACTTACATTATGTACTAATTAACCACAAAGAAAGTTTTAGTTATAAAACTGATCTCATGTTAATTCATCATTGATGAATCATGATGCATCTTTTATCTTGAACAGTTACTATTTGTAACTATATCTGTTTATTCTGTAAACCTTTGAACTACTTAGGAACTACTAAGGAACTACTGAAGGAACAAGTCGTGAATAACAAAATATCCCATGCTTATTCATCATCAATGTATCGTGATGCATCTTTTATCTCAAATACCTACTGTATTTGTTCATGTTCTGCAGTTCAGTAGTTACTGAGTTTCTGCTTCGTATTTGTGCCCCATCAAGTGGTACCCTAACCTGTACAACCTCACAGCCCTCAGACCAAAAAGGCCATCTTTGGTTTGTTACGTCTATCTGTTGGATCAAAATGAGGGATCACCCGCAGAAGAGACCCTCAGACGGCACCCTCACACCTTTCACCCCAGCGTCAGCCTGAAAGCTGTTAAGCTGTTTATGGCCTCTTGCTAAACAGTATAATCAGGGAGAACCAAGAGGGTTTAGCACCTACTTAACCTCCCAGCAAGTGGCCCATCTCTAATCCTGGGTGCATGATTTAAAATGCGGCATTACTGAATTTTTACAGCGGTGTTTGAAACCAGTCGTCAGCAGTAAAGATGCGCTTGGTGGAAAGTGGGTAGGAAAATCGGACTGTAAAAATAGGAAGTACAACAACTGTCAACTTCACAGTCACATGTGATTGATGGCTTGTGAAATGCACTGAAATTGGGTTAGAGGCCTGACCTGATTCCTTACCTGTGATTTTAGTGAACAAAAGAGCTCATTTATCCACAAGGAAGAGGCAGCTTAATGAATGTTGGAGACTCACTTCAGGCATTAAATGTTGAAACAGTGCTCTGGGCGCTTCTGATTGTCTCTGGCTGCAATTTAGTCCTTTTCACAGAAACCGGCGCCTGCCGTCAAGATGTGGTCATCAGGCCTGCATCCTCAAAAACAGATACGTCATTTTCGTCCCTCTGAATTCCGTTCCCAGATTCAAAAGTTTATGCATCGCGATCATCAGGATTAATCTCACACACCATGACATCCTTATACACTTTTAAAATAATGAGCTTGTTTTGATTGCAAACATGTATGTTAAATGATCAATAGGTGGCTTTGATGAACTAAAAAATCTACCCTGAGTCGGGGGTGGCTGCCAAGATGCAAGTAAAGAAATTAAGCAGTCACTCTTGAGCTGAATAAGTCACGTCTCCTCTCGCCATGTGAGGCTTGTGCGGCACATGAATCACTCTCCGAAGGAGCAGCGGAGGTCCCCGGCAGCGACTGGCTCTTGTGCTGATACCCAGCAGAGTCTTGCTTCTCAGTTTCTTCACAAGGGTCCTGCGCGGGTATGGAAAGCTGGTAGCTAGAACCTGAGCTTGGGGCTCAGGTTGAGTTATGTTAGTTATGTTAGTTTTAGTTGTAAGAAGTAAATGTGTTTAATGACCTGGAGTCTTCTTTTAAGCAATTAGATATTTAAGTATATTTTTATGCTACAACATCCAGTGAGGTATGTATCAAACATCCAGTGAGGTACATACAGTATCAAACATCCTGGTATGTGGCAGTCTTTTGGCTTTGCGCCCTATGATGTCACCACGTCAGGTTAGAATGTTGCCGCTAGTTACTGTGTTGAAGTTCACGTCACAGGGCCGTGTCCTCAGCTGACCCAGAAGCTGCGGGAGAACCAGGGCTGACAGGATCCCGATGAGTTGGGGGGGGGGGGGGATTCAAACCATCATCCTTGCTGTCACACCTTTACATAAGATAAGATAAGATAAGATAAGAAGAACTTTATTTATCCCGAGGGAAATTCTTGTGTCATACACATGCTCAGTG